>CAKNYM010052991.1:254434-346683 GCA_932195095.1 Andricus curvator
TTTCAGGGTAGGCGTGACACTACCCGATTCGGGTAGTGTTTCTAGGTTTTTCTTGTAGTTATAAATAACTACAAGTGTGGGCTCACCACACCCACGATGTGCCAACAGCACTCATGTCAGTATTCTTGAATGGTCAACCATCCAAGTACTAACCGCGTCCAACGCTGCTTAACTTCAGTGATCTGACGAGAACTGGGTTTTTCAGCGTGGTATGGCTATGGTTATACATTATATTTTATATAATTATACATTCCAAAATTAGAGTTTTTTAAACTTGAAACGATATAAATCGAACAACTTCCCATTATACAGTCCAACCTAAAATTTTATTCAGTTGACGGTTTAAAATAATTTTACCACCAACACTTTCAAAAGGAAATTGTATTATAGGCATCATATACAGAGATTCTATCGATTCTAAACTTTAAGCACAAAAGCAATCGTGACGCCTGTGACACTTTCCGTCTGAGAGCGCTAAATAGGAGACCAAGTAGTCAGAATGTTCGCGTATTACCAACAAGCACGATATCAACCTTCAGAACTATTCCAACAGTTATAATACTTGAATGGAATTAAAATTTATAATTCATATTCGTATATTTGGTGATAAGAAGAAACTAATAAAATAGCATAAATAATTCATTATTAAAAACAAAAATATCCCTTCAGCTTGATTATAATTAGGTGAGGGTCGCAATTTTTGGCACACACAAACAAAGAGGGAACATATCGACCTCTTTATCTGTTATGTATTGCATTATGTATTAAGTTCAAATGTAGGTCAAGTTACGATATTCCAGTTGTCGCTCGTCACAATATATTGTTTTCTTTACGCAAACAGAAAATGACAGTAAAAATACATCCAAGTTTCGTGTTTAACTGTTCTAGATTGCAATCAGAGGGAACTTTTCACATATACTTTCAGGTATGTACATTTATAAAATTATACAGTACATTTCAAACAATTTGTTTTTAATAATTGCTATGAATCAAAATATTTGACCATCGCGTTTATCTTTCTACCAAGTTATTAAGCTATTCAGATTATTATTTATTTTAGATTTACCGCCTCAAAATTCGGTGAATATAATAAGAACAAAGGTATAATATGTTATTGCTTTGTTCTTGTTACAGCAAGATAAGAAGGATTACACTTGCTATTCTACTCAGATGAATAGGCATTTATTTTTATTATATTGGAAGTGAAAAGGCTAAGCTATTGTATTTACGCGTTCAAGATATCATTGTGTCATGAAAGCGGGTCGTCCGTGTCGAGCGGCTTACGATCTCAAGTAGAAGTTGGTTTCATTCAAGATTCTCTCGGAAGCCTCTCGACGGAAAGAGAAGTAGCTTCCGCTCACTCTCTTCCGGATTTTCTGAAGATAAATACACTCAGGCTTCTCTTGTAAAATAACTCGCATTTCCAAATACATGTTTGCTTTTACATTTTGCTTGACTTCAACACTTATTTTCGATTAGAAATTTAAAACATCTTTGACAAATCTAATTATCATTACCATTATCATATAACAAAATGTAAGCATCCATCATTTTATTTAAGCTCTAGTCCTTTCAAAATTTGCCTTAAAATTTCAATTATTTATAATCTCTCTATATTGAAAAAATATCGCACCACCGCCGCTGTTTAAAGAATTGAGAAAGACCCCGTCCATTTTTCTAGACCACGCCCATAAAAAACACATTAGTTACGCCTATGACCATCGACCACTCCCTTCAACCCCACCCTTTTTTCTTGACCACGCCTTTTAGTAACACCATTCACCACGTCTATTTTATTTGACGACGTCCCTTTTTGGAACCCGTTTTTTCACCATATTAATATTACTTAACCACGTCACTAATCTATGCCCTTGACCATTCCTATTTTCATAAATCATCCCTATTAGCCACGCCTCTTTTCTAGCGCATCTTAATCAGGAAAAACAGAAGAGAAAATTAAAGTCAACTATAAAACCTAATTAAATCTGAAACAGGTCAAAAACAATTTTCCTCCTGATCCCAGTTTGTCTTGCCAATATTTCCATTTTCTACTTGGACAAATTTTTTGACATTGTCAAGTTTGTTTATAAATATTACAATAAATATTAATTCATATTTATTTGCCAACCGAATTAGGAATTCTAATCATTTATTTGTATAAATTTAACTAATATTTGCACTAATATGTCCTATGTTACGTTCAAACCTTGTTTAATTAGAAAATCAACATGCATATTCAAACTATTCCAAAACATCAACTACACACGAATATATGTATAATGAAAAGCCAATAGCTAGTGGGGATTTTCAACGAGCATTAAGCCGCGTTTTTAGGATTAATGTATTAAATTTACTGAATTGTGACGTAGATATGTAATGCGGAAAAATGCTTTTCATTGGATATGTTGTCGCACCCTCCAACGAAAGCAATTCTTTAATCGTCGACACAAATAATTATCGACATTTCTCTCACTATAGAGATGAAAAGCTCATGGGAACGAGACAATTGGCACGTAGATATAACATAAATGTGGAAAAAAGCAAAAAAAGCTACCTCCAGCAGAACTTTGACGTTAAAAAGACATCAACAATAGATTTATTCCTTTCGAACGAACAATTGGGTACTTCAAGCTTGCCTCCCTGGGTAAGTCACTAAACCTGTTTTTATTTTTTTAGCGTTTCGTAGTCTATTAACTATGTAGCTATGTTAGTGAGACAACAATATATTTTTGAAAAAACTCAAAATAGTGCCATTTCAGGATATTGTAGAGGGGAAGCAAGGTGAGAGGAAGATAAGAGAAGAACACACAGAGACCTTTGCCCTTTCACATTTGACTTTCAACTGTTGAACTTTGATCCGTAAACTTTGACATGTGATATCTGACCTATGAGCTTGCATCTTTGAAATTTGACATATGACCTCTGACCTCAAACATATCATCTTTGACCATTGACTCCTGACCTGTTGCGTCTCACCTTTGATCTCTTTCCTTCGATATGTGAACTCTGACTTACGAGCTCTCATTTTTAACTTTCGACTCCTGACCTACTACCTCTCGTCTTTGATTCCTGACCTTGAACGTGTGATATCTAACCTATTAACTTTCATCTTTGAGCTGTGGCTCCTGAACTGTTACCTCTCACCTTTGACTCTTTCTCTTTGACCTTTTACTCCGATCTGTTACATCTAACCTCCAACCCCTGACCCATTTATTTATTTATGTATTTTCCTCTGAGCTTTGACATCTCATCTTTTTCTCTGGAATTGGAATTTCGCCGACCGCTTTAGAAATTGATTTTTATAAATATGTAAAGCTCTCATTTTTTCTGTTTCTGTAACTGGGTATTTAATTATTGCCCTTTTTCCAATCCCAGTTCTCAAGATTTCCAATTTACCGAGTTGATGTTTCCGTTCACAGTTCGTCATTTCCATACCCACTTTAAAATCAAATAAAATCTCGGCATCTCCATTGAATTTCAAGGAACTAAGAGAAATGAATCTTATCTCTTGATAAGGAATCCGTCGTAAAAGCTGATGCAATTGCTTAGTCAAAATATGCATCGAAATTGCATCAAAAATGAATACGCTCTTTGAAAAAGTGTCAGGGATAATCAATCAATGCTTTTGAAATAAATATTTATTTCAAGATTTATTTTAAAACATTTGTTTACGTGATATGCTCATCAAAAAAATGAGGAGACGGCGAAAAGTAATTCGCAATTATTGAATTGTGAAAATAGAAGAAACAGCGGTATCCCTGATTTTTTGAGAAAATTACTTCACATCAGTGCATTCTTAACTTTCCTTAACGTAAAATGAGTTCTTGATTAATTTATCTTTACACTTAAAAAGAACCTTTAGAATATTTGTAAATTGAGCTTGATAGGCTAGAAATTAATTTATTTTAACTTGTTTTTCTCTCTGATTAAAAAAACCTGCTTCATTGAACCTAATTGAATTCATAAAATAATTCTTTTCTCCGACATAAAGTCTATTTTTCGTTTCTCCTCTTTTTCAGTAGGCGGATAAATGAGCATGCGCCTTGAAAAGTTTTTCATTCCACTCGGCCTGAAAGCCGATCCTGAATATAAATGTTAACAATATTCCGCAGTCTTTTTCATACCACACAATCGTACGAGCTACGATAACACTAATGTCATGTTTAAAATGCTCATTTGAGAATCGACCTGTGATACATTTCTGCCGTTGGCCTAACTTTCATTGGTCACGTCTCAGCCCTTGGCGAGAATTTGGATCAATATTAATGAATAGATCGTGAACTCGATTCGATTAACAACAATTAATTCTGCTAACTAACAATGTACAATACGGTTATGGACGCAAGCGAGACAGGACTTTATTTTATGATCATTATTCAGATCAAATTTATATTTTAGTAAATAGTAGAGATTACATCGAAGTTAAAGTTTTAAAATTAGATGCATACTGCTCTTTTGTAGCTTATATATAACAGGAGATGGAACGAAATTATTTTTCTGATAGTTAAATTGAAGATTTCACAATAAATTTTGATTATACGTAAGCTGAAAATCTATATTTTTTAAATATAAAAAATAGCTTCAATATTACTTGATCAAGTTAATACTAAGTTACTGTAAAACGTGGTTAAGAAGGACAGTGTGGTGTAAAGTGTGGTATCGCTTTCGGAATCCGGAATTTTCCCTTTCATGTCCTCATACTGCTTTTTTTATAAAAAACGGGCGTCCCGATTTACCCCACATGTTCCGCTAAGCCCCATTTTACGGTACACGTAACATTAACAATTTAGAACTTGGACGATATCCTGTACGTGCAAGACTTATGTTCAACACGTGCAGTAGATACATAACTCTTTGGTCAGCCAACAAAGTATATAATATTTTATTCAAAAATCTAGAGTTATAGAGCACTAAAAATATCTTAAAATTGCACTTAACTAAAAGTAAGGTTAGTACTAGATTCATTCATTTGAGATTCATTCCATATTTTAGTACAAATCAAATAGAAGAACAAAGAAACTATTGAAGTAGAAAAATTATAGCCAGATTATCCAAACACTTTTACAAACTGTCCATCTTTACTATTCATTTCCTTTTTATAGTTTTCTATGAATCGAATTGTGAGAGGAATTTTTTGACAAATTCAATCAAGGTTCGTCAATGGCTGACTCGAGTAGTCCGTAACTACTGGAGCGTGAAACGTCTCTTGATTGAAGATTGCTGACTGCTGGCTTTGTTTTCTGATGAACTTTCTGAAGCCATCGCTAGTCTGCAACCGACGCGAGCGATCGACCCTGAATTCTGTCTTCCTAATTAGGTGAAGAGCAGTACAAGCTACAAATGTGTAAGGATGAAGACCTTTGTTATAACTTAAAAGTAACATAATGTCTACTTTACACGAAAATGAGAGGTACAGTATAAAATGGATAACTTGCAGCAAATCGTGAAATCAACTTCCAAAATTCCAAGCACAAGAAATAAATCAAGATCAAAATAAAAAATGTTGCAATTGAAAGAAGATAAAACATAAATGCAAACTTATTTTTTTTAATAAAAAAATTCTTTTTTTTCAACCTCCATAATTAGCACCAAATTTAATGCCTATGAAGAGGGAACAGAGTAGAAATTTTCTACGTAACCGATTGAAAAGTACAACTTTGTCTTCGCATCACAGTCATGAAGTGCGGCACTTATCAAGTAGGCTGAACAAAAAATATCCTGTGTTTCATGGGCGGACAGTTGACAATCCCCGCTCTTGTGATTTGACGCACTTATGGGAATTGCCAACTTTATGCCCTCGATACACAATATAATATTTCAATACTGATAATTACAGTCACTTTGTAGCTAGCTCTTTTTTTAAGGATGCAATTTTAATTGATAATTTATTTTTTGCCTGGATTTTCTGAATATGTTAGTTGGCAAAAATTAAAAATTCCACAACCCTGCCCTGTGTTTTTTCGAAAGCCCGATCGACGTGAGGCATCATCTGTACACGAAGGAATTCGATGAATGATGTTACTGAGTTTCCGGTAAAACGTGGGACAACTGACGATCGTCGGGACGATTACTGGGACCGGCAGAGCCGGCCGGATGAGGGATCACTTGACCGTCCTCTGACAAGTGGGAAGATTCACCCTGAAGAATACATTAAGCTCGATCAGAGAGGCCAGGATCAGGAAGACCGCGTACATGCACAAACAGGCCCGGCCTACTTTTTGATCGAGTTGAAATTTATTCGAAGCGAAGGCAATGTACAACAGCAACAGCGTCGATAATAAGGAAATTGCGCTGTACTCTAGGCCCCCAGAATTTATACTGATGTAGTGTTTTCCAGGCTGGGTTGGCGAAAAAGAAGATTTGATCAACCATGGCAGTCCTAAACAGAGGAGAATGTCAAAAGTGTTCGAACCGATCGAATTACTGATGCCCATGGAACCGTGACCTGTAATAATATAAGAGAAATATTTTTATTGATAATAACACTGGGTTACATAAAAAACTTAACATACTTTTTACGAGACATAATAGACATCGTAGGTCTAGTGGAACTAAAAAAGGCGCCATATGATAAATTTATCATACACCTCCAAAATCTGATTTTATGGCAAAAAAAAAACGTTTTTTGGTAGGTGCATGTATAGGGGAGACCACCCTACAATAGATAATGATCCTACAGTAGATAGTCCTTAATTTAAAATACTAATGTAGAACGATTAATTTAGTGTAATTAATAGTTATGACATGATACCTGGTGCTTAAAAATTAATGATTATCCACTGTACGTATATTTTCTACTGTAGGGTGATTTTTTCTATTCGAAAGTAGAAAAACGCACCCTTTTAACCGTGAATTGTTAATTTTATCACGGTCAAACATCACTATGCTGCAATCAAAAATATTTCGAGGTTTCTCATTTTTTCAAATATATATAATAATTTTTCACTGTTAATATATTGAAAACACATTCATTTTGCCTATAATGAGATTTTTTTATTAGGATTGGTTGAAATTTCACTTCGAAATATTTTCAATTGTAGCTTAGTGATTTTTCACCGTGATAAAATAAAAAATCTGTGGTTAAAAAGGTCTGTTTTTCTACTTTCAAACGAAAGAAATGGAAATCGAATAGCAAATTACGGAATGATGAATTATTATATACATGCACCAATCAAGAAACGATTTTTCGACCATAAAATCAGATATTGGGGGTGTGTGAGATATTTCGCATATGAAACTGTTTTTAGTTTCTCTAGACCTGCAATTTAGATCTTGTGGAATTACACATAATATATGCAGATTTTTAACATGGTACACCTAAAGCTCAGGTATTTATTAGAGTGGCTTAAATGAAAGCAACTTTCTTTGATTTTTGGAAACACACCTAAAAAGCTTCCATTTAATGCAAAACTAATTGTGAATTTTTCTTACATTTGTTGTATAGAGGCAAGTACCTTCCCAACGTGGGTAAAGCCACCACTAAACGTAAAAAATCTCATTTCCTTAAATGATCTCATAAAAAAAATTTCTCTAAAAATCATAAACAGCCCCTAGCAAAAGTGATAATATGGAAAACTCTAGGAAAATTGAAAAACCCATTCTTGGAACTAAAACACTGCAAAAATTGGATACAAAATAGTATTCCTAAGCCATCTTTATGTGTAAAAATTAACACCTTTGAAAGTTTAATGATAGATTTTTCGATTTTAGTAAACAAATTTCATATAAATTACATATGAAGTTGTCATTGAAATTTTGTTTAAATGTTGCATTATATGGGTGATTGAAATCATCCTCAAAGGGCATTTAACCACCATAAAACGTAAAAAAATCTTACTTTCTCATACATGAAAATATTTTTTGTGTGGCTCAGACATTGTAAACAGACCTTAGAAAAAGTCTAATAAAATTAATAAATAAACGAATGTTGAAAAGCCACCCCTAGAAACAAACAAAAGTCTATAATTAAACTGTGAAAGACTTTTGACTCATAAGGGTCATGAAATGTCTATATTGAAAAGTGTTGAAAGCTACAGACTTCATTTTTGTCCTTAAAAAAGATTTTTGTTTATTTTAAAGGGTTGCTCCTAAACTTTTGTACACTTTTTAATTGTATTACTTTTTCTCAGTGCTGTTGAAGATTTTAAGCCAAAAAAATATTTTCACAGACTTCCTCGTACTTAATTTATGTGAAATTTGTTACATCAAACCGAACAATCTAGAATTAAACATTCATAGGGGTTGTTTTTTTTTACCAAGAATGGTGGTTGAGGATAAATTTTTTGTATCATTATTGTTTGCAGTATTTATCCCATTTGAAACTCCTGAAACGTTTACACTTAAAACTGTAAAACAGCTCGAAAATAATTGTTTTGTCTTAAAAAGGGTTGTCTTTTTTGAAGGGTGGCTTTTCTAATTTTCCACACTTCGAACATTTTCGCTAATTTTAATGCTAATTTTCATCTCCTAAGTCACATGCATGTACCGAAATTTTCCAACAAAGAATTGTTGATTTGTTTTTGACTCTAAAATTTGCCATTCCCTTCTAATACAAATAGCAGAATACTCTATCTATAAGTCATTGCCAACATGGAACAAAATTTCAACATGATTAAAATCAGTTCAAAACTTAAAATTATTCAATCTAACGTCAAACTAACAAAGTTTTAGTTTAGAATACTTAGAACTGAAATTTTGAAACCTTTATTATCGCATAAAAAATTATTTCAGTTTTGTGGTATCAATTTTAAACTGATTTAATTTGAAATGCTTTTAACTTTGAAATGGTCAATACATCCAATCATTTATACCCAAATACTAAAAAAAGTTTCTAAAAAGTTGCTTTGAGAAAAAAAAAACTATATCTTATATGTGTATAGCATGCATAGTATTGAGAGGATAATTTTAATAACTACACTTCCTCTTATAATATGCATTAATTATGTACAAGCCTCTAATAAATATTGACATTAATATTGTATTGAAACTTTATATTTAAATAAGAATAAATTAGACTTTGGCTTTGTACCTTGTTTTGCAACAATCACACTTGAAACTGCTTCTGGTACACTGGTTCCTGCAGCCAGGAATGTGATGCCCATTACGGAATCGGGGATTTTGAGCGTATCTCCTAAAAAATAACAAAAAATCCATTAGCCCTGATAAGGATATGGCAACATTCTTTTAATTAATCTTAAAATGATTCATTCACCTATAATCGTTATCATCCACGCGACGATATAGCTTAGCGAACCGATCCAGATAATACACATGAGGAACGTAACTGGAAACCAATTTTTAAAACGTGGTTTCTCGCAATTCGGTATAGTACACATGAATACCAAGTGAATCGGCCAGGTAAGTATCCACGCAGTCTTTCGAATCCAACCACCTCGAGCTGGCCAAACTAGCAATTCATATTCGTATTCTGAAATATGAGTATTAATTTATACAATTTTTCAATTAATTACCAAAGATTTAATATTTTATAAATAAAAACCAAGTCCTTCAGCAAACTTAAAATCATTTAAAATGTACACTACTTGTTATCAATAATTGTGTGTATAATTTTTTTTATTGGGCATTAAAGTTTAAAATTTAGGACTAGGAAAGTCATATGTTTTTTAATTCTTACCAGGCTCGTGGTTCTCTTCTTGCGTCTTGGTGCCACCATTTTGCAGAGGCATGTCTATTGTTGCAATTTGCTCTACACGATCGGTGGACGATTGCACTTTATCAGATCTGGATAAGTGAATATCTCCGGCGTCAACTGTAAATGAAAATAAAAATAGATAGATAGGTCTTCATCTCTTGATTAGGATTTAAAAAAACATTCATACCTTCGACCATGAACTAAATTATGGTTCAATCTATTACTAGAATGATCTACACCTACTATAGAAAACTAGAAACTGCTATTTAAGATAACAACGATTCTGATTACAGATCTATTCGTTGATTCAGCCAAAATTGTACAAAATAATCTTGATCTTTGAGAGAAAAGCAATTTATTTTTTTGAGAAAATAAACTAAATAATGAGGCATTCTTGTAGCAATATTTATAGCAGTCGATTAATAATATTTCATTTTGTAGTACGGATGCCAGAGTTTATTAATGTTGATTAGTATCGGTGCTTGTTTGGCACGTGATCCCATCCATACTCTTCATTTAATAATCATTGGCACCGATTAAAGAGATCACGTACGATACATTGATCTTCGTATCAGTTCTCGTAGCCGTTGAAATCAATTTTGATTAGAACTATCACCCTCTGACCCACGCCACTCACCAAGTGTCGAGATGGAAATGGTGAAATTGATACACGATTTGACAATTTTTCAGAAATGCTATTTCACATACCAAAAAACATTCTTAACATGTGTCAAACTGATTTACATAAATATGAAATTAATATACTCTCCAAAAGTTATTGCATCAAAAATTGCGAAAAAATACCGCAAATCTATTTTCTCGAAAAAACTATGGGATTTCAACTTTTATTTGATTGATGGCGCAATTCTTAACCGATCTTAATACAAATTTGGCTGAGAGTCCTCAAATGCAAAACTTTATGCATTTTGTGAAGAACTGAGGTTGATAAAGTCAAAACTGTAAAATTTTCAGTGCGAAAAACTATAAATAATTCAAATTTTTTACCTTTGTCAAAGGCTACAAACAAACCTGTAAAGCCGATTGACACACAATTTTAACTAGGCATGATCAACAGCATGTTTTAGTTTTATTTTCAGGACTTTACGATACCTTCATTAGTTAAAAAATTTCAAGGATTTTATTGAACAGAAAAATTGCTCTTTCATTTTTGTTCACATCTATAGCAAATTCTATGGCAGCGATTGGCACCAAACTTTAAATCTTCTTTCTACTACTATGTTTGAAGAATTTATGATAACTTAATTTGTTTGATAAATATGAATGTTTTTATGTAAAAATGGTTTGGTTTCTTCTTTGCACACACTGTAGAAACTGGAGATCTCTTTTGTACGGTATCATTTTTTTCGTGTCCCGTTTTTGAATAGGATAACTTGAAGTTGTTATTTTCAATGCAAAACAAACGATTCAGGGATCTCACCTGTGGTCTCATTTTGGTACCACTCGAGACTGTCTTGTCTGAAACTTATTGTAATACCTGAAACTAGCCCTCAAATAATACTTTGTTTTTACATTGCACGGTTACAGCAAAATCTGTTAGTCCATGTAACAAAAATTTTTAACTGAAGGTTCTCGGTACTATACTCTAGTCCTATTTTACAGAATTTTATAATATCTTCAATAGATTGAACAATTTTGAATATTTTTTATTTTCGCGCACAGCTACAGCAAAATCTATTAGTTTAATTAACGTGAAAATGTGAACTGTATGTGCGCGGTACTATTGTCTAGAGCGATTTTTCAGACATTTCTAATATTACCATCATTTTGGAAAACTTTATATATTTCATCATATAAAATTTAATTGATTAATGGGAGTTACTTTTCTTATCACAAATTCCTGCTTGTTCGTACAGAAATTTCGATACGAATAGCCTCTTTTTTCCGGTCCCGTTATGCACACTGAAAAAATTTTGATCTATGTACTGAAATTTCGGTACGGTAGCCAACAATCTTTATTAATGATACAACAAGGCCTATATTAAAATTCATATATAATTTCAAAATTTTTACAATAATTTTTGTTTACTGAAAAAAATTTAGAAAAAGATAGACTGACATCTAAATCCTTTGTGTATTTTCGAAAAGTGAAAGGCATTTGCGTAACGAATTTGCCTACATATGGTAGTTATTGCAAAGGTTGCTGTGTATTGATTGGAAAAATATATTTGCTGTGTTTAATTGTAAAATTGTAAATGACCTATAAATTTGACATTTAAATTTGGTTAAACCAAAAATATCTACTATGCAAAAACTTGACCAAGTACAACTTTATTTATACAGTTGAAGTTGGTCAAGTAAAATGACAAAATTATAATTAACATTAATTAATAACGAGTACTGGAAAATAAAATTAAAAAATATTGTTGTGGAATTTACATTTGAGAAGATAATTTGGAAAATTATTTATAAACGAATTATATATATTTATTATATTTATAAACCTTACAATAAATTATGTTGAATAAAAATCTGTATAATTATGGAGAACGTTAGTAACGAAAATTGATGATCTTTAATAAGTTTTAGTTCTATTTGGAGCGGAGAAATACATTCAATCCCGCAAAGTTATAATTTTTTTAATTTGTTTGTGAATAATTTTCTAAATTACCTCCTTAAATTTAAATTTCACAACAACATTTTCAAAATGTATTTTCCAATACTCGTTACCAACTAATGTAATTATTATTTTATTATTTTACTTGGCCTACTTTGATTTCACAACTTTATTTAATTGTCCAAATAAAATTGTATTTTGACAAGTTTTTAGATCGCATATGTTTTTAGTAGGACAATACAATTTTCGTTCATAATTTTGTGATATATAATATAGTTACCTGTTCGCACAGGTGAGTCTTCAGTAGACAATTCGCATTTCTTTGCGCCAAATCTGGCACACTTCTGGAAGGATTTGTCCCAGTACATTACAGCGATGTAGACGATGTAAAGCAGGACCAAAGTCAATGCTTCGTACCATTCAATCCGCTCATCATGTATGATGCAGATTAAAATAGCGACGGTTACACCGTACGCTAGACAGTCTCTGCTGACGGGCCACCAATCAAGCGGTACCACCTGTATAACGATAACAGATTATCAGATTATGTACTTCGAAAACGATATACGGTCAAGAAAGCTGAATTTCAATAAAAATAGAATCAAGACTTTCAAACTATTGTTTCACTTTCGAATCCGCGAACCATTCGTTTTCATCTACGAAACTTGCTGAAATGGGCCAACTATAATATTAATTAATTGATAGACGTTGCTAAAAAGAAAATAAATATGGTATACTTTTTAAGCAGGAGCACCCCCGACTGAAACCCTACTAGAACCGGGACAGAATATTCAAAACAAAAGTAGCCTGGTCAGAGCCCGATCAGCACCCGCCTTCGAATAATAACAAAAAATAACGCAACAGTAGCTGAACATCACCCGTCTAGAAACATTATCAAAAAAATTGCCTGACAAGCCCCCAACTAGCACCTGTCAGGAAATTTGAGCACACAAAAAAGACCGAACAGGAACCGTCTAGGAATTTTACCCAAAAAAGGGCCCAAAAAACAACTGGTGCCTGCCCAGAATGCATCTAGGAATTTGACAGAAAAAAGCCCAAACAGCACCCGACCAGAACCCATCTAAAAATTTCGACAAAAAATAGCCCGAAAAGCATATTTATGGGAATATTGACAAAAAACTAACCCAAGGAGCATCCAAATAGGACCCGTCTAGGGTTTTAATCAAAAATAGGCCATCAAGCACCTATCTAGGAATTTTCACAAAAAGTAGCTTGACAAGCACCCTTCTGTGAATGCTGACAACAACAACAAAACTGAAAGTGCGCCCGAATAGCACCCATCTAGGATTTCACCCAAAAATAGGCCAACCAGCGCCTATATAGGGATTGAACAAGAAATCTCCCAACCAGCACCCTAGCCACCGCCTGAATAGCACCTACCGAGGAATTTTATTCGAAAAAAAATAATAACCCAAGCAGCACCTGATCAGAACCCATCTAGAAATTTTGACAAAAAATGTCCCAACAAGCACCATTTTGGGAATGTTGAAAAAGAATCCAAAGAGCGTCTGAATAGCATTCGTCTATGATTTTACCCAAAAATAGGTCAGCAAGCACCTATCTAGGAATTCTTCCAAAAAAATAGTTCAACCAGCACATATCTAGGAATTTTACAAAAAAAGCCCATCCAGCAACTGACACTTTAAGACACGTTTAAGAATTTTAAGAATAAATATCCCTCAAAAGCACCCGTCTAGGAACTTCGCCAAATAATAAGACAAAGAGCGTTCCAATAACACCAGTCTAGGATCTTACACAAAAAATAGGGCAACCAACCCCTTTATGGTAGTTATACCAAAAAATCCCCCAACCAACGCCTGAACAGCACCTTTCGAGGAATTTTATTTTTTTTTAATAATCCAAGCAGTACCTGGCCAGAACTGGTCTAGAAATTTTGACATAAAAATAACCTAACCAGAGCCAGATCAGCACCCGTCTAGGTACTTTACTTTTAAAAAACTCCAACAAGCGCCCGTATAGAACTCGTTTATGAATCAAACCGACAAAAAACCACCAGCATCCGACCAGAACCTGTCTAGTAATCTTGACAAAAAATAGCTCGACGAGCATCCTTCTGGGAATTTAATCCAAAAATAATAGACCAACCAGCATCTATCTAGGAATTTTCACAACAAAATAAATAGCCCAACCAGCGTCTGACCGGGAATCATGTGGAATTTTAACCCAAAAAAGGTCCAGACTACTTAGGAAGCTTATCCAAATAAAATAGCCCATCTAGAGTCCTACTTTTAATGTGATCAAATAGGATTATTTCTGCACGGGATATTGTCTATAGTGAATATTAATTTTCTCTGTAATGACATACATTGAAATAGTAATTTACATTTTTATAAAGTACATTAAGAAAAATACATTGTACCGTTTAAAATATTGGTATTTTAAATATCTATAAGTATTAAGCCGTGATATTAGGATGTTAATATTTAAAATCCTGGATTATAAAACTTAAGATCTAGATTTCGACACAGCTTAATATCTATATAGATCGCCATAACAAATAGTAAGATCTATTTTTCTCAGTGTAGTGAAATAATTTTGTGGGGTATTTTTTGGTACTGACCATCCCAGCACCAATTCCGCAACAAGCCGGAACTGCTAAGATGTTGAATACTGCAGACCCTACTATCGTGCCAACGCCAATGTCTCCTTCCGTGATGAAGGTTCCGATTGCGTTGACGAATAATTCCGGTGCTGAAGTAGCTGCCGCCATAAACGTAGCACCGGCCACGTCTTTCGACATCGAAAGTGCTACAAAGAATACAATATTTTAAGTCAAAGAAATATATATATTAAAATAAAGGCTAAAGAGTGAAAAAACAGTTTTTGTTCGTTTTACTAAAAATTTGGTTATGTTTGCCAAAGATTTGGTCGTGATTACTACTGAAAATGGTTTGTGAAACAAAACAATTTATTTGGCTGAAACCAAAGTTTTTGTTAAGTTCCGTTTGTTACTTGTACCAAAGAATTTTATTGCTCGTATCAAACACGTGGGTTTTCCTCAAATTAGTCAGAAATTTCCATAGAATTCCTGGGAAATTTCTGCACAATTCAGACGGAATGCACATAATGCCACGGAATTATCGTGGAATGGTTCAGTAAAATTCTCTGAAAATTCCAGAGGCATTCTCTAACAATTATTAGAAAAAAAACAATAATTATTTAGTGAACAATTTGTGAACTAATTTGTATAGAACTCGCATAGAATATTTTTTGTAACTCAAAGGCTAATACATATGAAGAATATCAGCAAATATTGTTGGTAATTAAAAAATCAAATCAATACTGATTAAGTCCAATTACTATTCAGTTACTTTGCATTGAATATTTCCATGTGAAGTCCACCTGTTACCAAATAATGAAGATAATAAGAGAAATATATAACACAGTAAGCAAAAAGGACATATTTTCTAAACAAATATTAAAAATGAAACTTCTTACCATGGCATATTTTTTCTACGGCAGGTACGAAAAACTTATCACATACTACTGCTAATGCTATAAAGAGGTAAAGAGATACGATGATATGAACAATGACGGCTCCGCTTTGCCGTTGCTTCTCGTCGAAGAGGTCATGTGGAAAGTCTTCGATTGCCGGCGGAGTGCAATTAACACCTGTAAATAATTGAATAACAAATTATAATAAATCCATTCCCATAGTGAATAAGGTCATTTTCTAAATAAATAAAACACCTCCAATATATTTTCTTTATTTTAAATTCATTTGTATTCAATCCCTCGTAATGAAGCTAATTACTACAATAATTATTTGGTAACTTCTTCCGCACATTCAATTAACTTTGTTTGGTTCCAGGGATTAAAATCAAACATCAATTAGTCATCAATCATTGATGGATTTCCATGATAAAAAAAAATCTTCACGTGCCCATAAAATGAATGATTAACCAGAGACCACTCATCTCTTCAATCTCATTTAAAATAGTTTCCTTAACAATTGATTAAATTAAAGGCACCTATGAATTCTCTTCCAAAAATAATTCTCATTTCCTCTTAGGGGCTGTCCAATGTCCATAAACTACGTTACCAATTTTAGGCTTTTTTACCCCCCCCCCCCCCCTTCCCGTTGACGACCGTAATTTTGTCTCTCCCCTCCCCGTAAAGTAAAGAAGCCAAAAATTTTCGCAAAAAAGCAGAAATAATAGTATGATTTTTCACGAAAATAGAGGAATAATAAGAGAATCAATTCTTTTAAATAAGATTAATGTATAGGAACGATATTGAATTCAATATGAAACACTTTAAATTCCTGAGACTTCAAGCCAAGATATTTTGTTTTGCATTTCCAACCAATTAGCTGAATGTTCAACAAGAAGAAATTTTCTACCAAGAGATGAATTTTTAACCTAAAAAGACAATTTTTCTACAACAAAATTAATTCTTAACCAAACAGTTCAACTTTCAAGCGGAAAAACAAGAATTTTCAACAAAATACTTGAACTTTTAACCAAATAGTCCAATTTTCAAGCCAAAAAGACAAATTAGTTCGAGGAAAGTTGAATTTTAACAAAAGAGTGGAATTTTGGACCAAAAACGATGACTTTATCAAAATAGTTTTACTTTAATCCTACAAAAATGCATCCTGAACTAAACGATCTAGTTTTCAACCAAAAAAATGAAAATTCAATCAAAAACAATTGAATTTTCAAGAAAAAGGTCATTTTCAACCACGAAAGATGACTTTTCTACCATAAAAATGAATTTGCAACCATTTGAATTGAACGAGAACAAAAAGAATTTTCAAGAAAATAGTTGAATCTTCAATCAAATAAATGAAAATTCAATCAAGAAAGATGAATTTTAAATCAAATAGTTTAATTTTCATCTAAAAATGATATTTTTTAACCAAAACTTGAATCCTCAAATTTGCAGTTGAAAACCCTAATTTTCAACAACAACAAAATAAATTTGCAACCAGTTGAATTCAATCAAAAAAACAAATTCTCAACCAACAAGTTGAATCATCAACCACAAAAATGAAATTTTCAACAAGCAAGATTAATTTTCTACCCAAAAAGACTAAATTTCAACAAAATACTCAAATTTTCTACCCAATTGTTAATTTTTCAACTTATTAAGGATATATTTCCAACCAAAAACGGAATAGTTAAATTTTCGGATAAAAAAAGTGATTCTTAATTTTTAAAAATACAAATTTTCAACCTAATGGGTGAATATTAAAAAAAATGAACATAGTAGTTCAACTTTCAACCAATTAGTTGAATTTTCAACAAAAAATAAGCATTTTTATTCAAATAGTTTAATTTTCAACCAAAAACGAATTTTCAACAAAAAAGTTTATTTTTATCCAAAAAGTTTAATTTTCAACGCGAAAATATGAATTTTCAACTAAAATGATGACCAACATTAAATCAAGTAGTTGAGTTTTCAACCAAAAAAAGATGAATTCTCAACGAAGCATGTAATAGATGAAAAAATGAATAAATTCTTTGAAATCTATCAAAATATTATGAAATCCGTTAAAACCCCTGAAATTACATGAAATCTGATGATATTCCTTGAAATTACTTGAAATATTTGAAGTCCTATGAAATCCTTTGAAATCCTTCAGAATTACTGAAATCCTAGCAAATCTTATAAAATCCCTTAAAAATCCTTTGAAATATTTGCAATCTTTTAAATCCCTTCGAATCTTTTTCAATATTTTAAAATCTTATGAATCCTATTAAACCCTTTCAAATCTTTGTGGTTCAAGGCAATTCTTTAAAACCGTTCATTGACTGAAATATTTGAAATTATCTTCAAATCTTTGAAATCCTACGAAATAACTTAATTCTTTTAAAATTCTCTGCAATTTATACAAATATTATAGAATGTTTAGAATATTTTTGTATGTATTGAAATCCGTTAAAAACACTTAGATTCGTCCCATAAAAATCCTTTGAAATCTTTAACGTTCTCTGTAATCCCTTGAATTCATTAAAAATACCTTAAAACTTTTTAAATCCTGTGAAATCTTTTTAAATTCTTATGGAGTTTCGGAAATTCTTTGCAATCCTATAAATTTGTCTTTAATCGCTGAAAGGCACTTGAAATCTTTAAAATAATATTAAATCCCTTAATTAATTCTTATTCAATCACTTGTACTGCCGTAAAATCTATAAAATCCTTTAAAATTCCTTTAAACGATCAAAAGCTTTGAACATTCTTTAAAATAATTAAAACCCTTGGGAATTCTATGAATTACCTTGAAAGTTGTTGAAAATGTTGTCAATCTTTTAAATTCCTTTAAATCTCTTGAAAATCGTTTAAATTCAAAAAAGTCTGATCACATTGTTTGATGAATAAAAAATTATTTACTTTGAAAAATTGTTGGTAACCGGGAAATGCCAAAAAACTTTTTTTTGTTTTCAGGGGCCATCCTGAAACATTCAAATTGAGAATTTGACTGCTAAATAGAAACTGAGCACACAAAACCCGAATCATGAATGCTAGTATGAAATAATGTTAAATGTGTAAAATAATATGTACAGCAATTGGTTAATTTAATTAATCACAGCACTCTATGTGTATACCATTTTCTGCCCCCCCTCCCCCAGATCACTTATCTGGATCCGCGCCTGATTCAAATAAACAATACCCATTACATTATTTATTTAATAATATCGAAGAATATTATTTTTTATAATAATTCATATGCACGGTTTGAATTATTATTCATATAAAAAGGTTAAAATGAGATAACTTACGACGGTATGCCCTCACGCTTCGTAGAAGAAGCGAAGCGCTACTGTTCAGATACTCGTGCTGCATTGTTACAAAGCATTACTATAATAATCAACGTATCCTCAACTGGATACTGGATAGATATTCTCGCGACCAAGCCCGACTCAAAAATGATTCAGTTTCAACGCGCGCAGGCAATACTTCTGTTTTATTATTCGAGTTTCATAACATCGATCTAGGAAGTTGTAAAGATGCAGTTAAGACTAAAAAAAATAGAGCTTGGTAGAAGTAAGAGAAAAAAGCTAATTTTGGTCATATGCGGGAGTAAATGGTTCTGACCTTAGAGGGGTTAATACCTTCCTAGAAGAGGCGAAGGTGACGATCTACTTTCCCTCTAACGGTTTTCCACGGTGAGGAAAATCAAAGGTTCCGACCAATCCATCAACCTCGTTACATAAGTGCATGCATAGCTTAAAATACTGCTAATCAATACCCTGTTCTTTTTCAGCAGAATATCAAGATAAGGACATTTTTTTAGGAGAGATTCAATTTAAGGATAATTAGTTTATTTTTTATGAGAAAAAAAATATTAAGTTGTTTTAGATATGGAAGATTTCAAAGTTGAAGGATCAAACCTTGTCTTTTCGATCACTAAATAATTCTATAGATAAAAGGCTCAACTAAGATGTTTTTTGTTTTCAAAGTCAACTTAATTTTGAAATTTTAGTGCTACTATTTAGTGCTATTTTTAATGTTGGATTAGAAAACTACGTTTCTACTTTCAAAAGTAATTTTTGTTAGTCGTTTAGTTTTGAAGATTTCATATTTCCGGACTTTCAAAATTTTGTATTTTTAACATTAAAACTTCAATAAGGATAAGACGTATCATTTGTCGTGGATTTTTTCTTATTGAATCCGAATGCTTTTTAAAGAAATTGAGTTTTCTTAATAAATCATACTGTCTCAGAAGGTTTTTGAAATGTTTTACCCTTAAGTTTAATATTTAAATGTATTCAAATATTTTAAAATTTCAACGAATTCATACTAAATGAATAAATTATACTGAAATATTTAATTTTTTCAACAAATCGACGGTCATTGTAGGATTCTGAGAAATATTTAACAATTGGAGGTATTATTAACAAAATAAAATAAAATAATAGTACACAAAATGTTATAATTTACACATTTGTATTTTAGATGAGTTCCGTAAGGATGTATGGACTATTTTTATTTAAAATACCAGGGAAGGCTAAACGGTGCTGAGTGCATCGCCATTTCCATTAGTTTATTACTCGTACATGCAACTGTAGCGCAATCTGTTTTTTCACACAATAGTTATTAAACTTATCCATCCACCTACACGCAAAAAAAAAATTTACTCAGTCGCTTGTTCCTTTACAAAGATTTTTTGCTTCTCCTATAAAATTTGGTTGATTGGACTTAGCACCGTTTAGCTTTCTCCGCTGCAATTGAGGACAAAAGTTCCCAAAAAGAGCATTTTTTGACATTTTTGATAAATCATACCGAACCAACCCGATTTGTTAGGGACTTTAAAAAAGACCATAATTATTTCGTGAAACCTTCACTTTGAGATAAAAATAACGAAATTTATGAGAAAATTGTATTCAGAGTGCTATAAACATTTTGGGAGAATCAAGGCGAGAATTATAATTGGGTCCATGAATTTCCCTAACATTTAACCCCAATTACCCAAAAAACTTGAAGCGACAGCAAAATTTTGGTTTTGGATTCGAATTTAGCGACCAAAAATCTATGGGAAATGATACATCTCATCAATATTTCACTTTGACAATAAAATTTTTTAATATATATTGTATATATATATATATAATAAATTTTTGAACAGTTATTGAAACATGGTTACAATGCAGAGAAAAATATAAAAATTTGAAGATGTCTTAATTTTCGTAAAAGCTATAAATTGTTAAATGAATTTATGAGTTGTAAAAGGATTGAAGATTTAAAGATTTGACATTTCTGGTGCCTGTGCTTGGAAAAGAAAATCGTCGGAAGTCAAGGTTAAAAATCGTCATTTAGAGAAAATGTATAAATGGTTTAATATTATTTTATATATTTTTTCTGTATTAATACAATAAATGAGGTTTCGCATTACATTAGTGAAAAAAGCATTAGGTTCTTGCACTGCAACAAAACAGTTACAGTAATTCGATTATTCAATTTGTAAAAAAAATTCCACAAAAAGCAACAATTTTATATATATTGTATACATACATATATATATATATATATATAAGGGACAAGATACTTTTCGAAAAGAAAAAGATTTAACGTTTTTTTAATGAAAAAATCTCTTTAAGACGTTATAACTTCAGAACTATTTATGCTAGAATTTTTTTTTAATTGTTCGGAAATTTTAGAACTTTTTTTTTGTTTTCATCACAGAAAACTTTACATATTACTTGTTCCTCTCAATAAAAATTACAACCAATTCCTTGGGTAATTTAAAAAGTTTTTTTAGATTGAATAATTCAGTATATTTAAATTACTAAAACATTTTTAAATATTCTGGAAAAAAGTTGATTTGAATTAACTATATTTTTTATGAGTGAGTCACTTGATAGCATATACACTGAAATTTCAGTCACATTTCACTGTTTTTCCAGTTTAAAAAAGTAAATTTGTGAATGTGAGCCACTAATTTGTATAAGTAACATTTACGACTGATAGGGTGAGTCGGTCTATAAGGCAAAAAAAAACTTTTTTTTCGAAACTCAATACGCACACTAGCCTATAAGTTGTACCTTTTTAGTCAACAAATTTTTTAAAAAGTATTCAAAATCGGATGTGATTCAGAGATCTCTTATTTGAATTTTATCTTTTTTGTTGTTTTTATTTTCTTATTGTCTCAAAAATTGAGGTATTAAATTTGTATACATATAGAATTATCCCCTTTTACAATACCATTATTGTACATAATTTGATGCCAATTTTTTAACTCTTTTCTAAGGAAAATTTTCTGAAAAATTAACATAATAAGTAAGGAAAAATTATCATTTTCCTTAAAAATGAGTTTAAAAACTTTTACTAATTTATTTAAAATGGTGGTACTATAAAAGGGGATAATTTTATATGTATACAAATTTAATACATACATTTTTAAGACATTGAGAACATAGAATCAAAAAAGACAAAACTCTAATAGTGGACCTCTAAATCATATCAGACTTTGATTTTTTTTGTGAGAAATTTGCTGAATAAGAAGGTAAAACTTAGACTACTGCGCGTGTTCAAATTTGAAAATCATTTTTTTTATCACCCTAATGACTAATTGAAGCAGGGAAAGCTAAATGATGTTAAGACCACTTTTTGAAGAAATTGAGTTGTCTTCAAAAATCATACTTTCTCTCCTTTTTTACACCTTTCTCAGTGAAAAAATAAGGGTTTTAAAATGTTTACCTCAAAATTCACTATTTAAATGTATTAAAATATTTTTAAATGTCGAAAAATTCAAACTAAATGAATTTTGCTTCCTCATAGAGGGTGGTTTGTAATGACCTAAATCAAATATAATTTTCTGCATATTTCGACATAATTCGACCATGTGTGTGTTTTTTTTTTCTTTTCACCATATCTCGAAAAGTAAGAGAGCTATTTAGAAGTAGTTTTTTTTGCGTTTAGAGATTTCAAAAAAAAATTACCTTGTTTATATGAGAAAAACTTTTTTGATATACAAAATACATCAATATGATATCTAGCGTATTTGTTCGCTTCTTTGAGACGCATCCATCGACCAATTGTTGAAACTTTTATCACCTACCAGTACCGATTTATGAAGTTTCAAAAAAATGGTTCATTCTGTTCATATGAGAAAAACTTTTTTGATATTCACAATATAACAATACTATATGTAGTGTGTTTGTTCGCGTACTTGAGACACATCGATTGACCTCTTGTTGGCCCTTTTATGATCCACCAGTACTGACTTATGAAGTTTCAAAAAAATGTGTGTATTCTGTTTATATGAGAAAAAGTTTGTTCATATTGGGAATACTACAGTACTGTATGTGACCTGTTTGTTCGCGTCTTCAAGACACGTCGAATGACCTATTGGTGAGCCTTCTATGACCTATTATGATCTAGCAATACCGATTTATAAATTTAGAAAATATGTTATTTATCTTGTTGGCATGAGGAAAATTTTCATATTATTTGGAATATAACAGTAATATGTATTCGATATATTTGTTCGCGTCTTCGAGACGCATCTATTTTCCAAATTAAGAATGCTTCATGACCTACCATAACCTACCAATATTGTTTTTAAATTTGTTAAAAAATTACTTTCCTTGTTTATAAGAGGATTTTTTTATATTAGAAATATAATAGTACTGCATTTGATAAAATTGTTCGCCTCTTCGAGACGTTTGGATTGATCTATTAACGAACTTTCGATTACCATTCTTGATTAATTAATAATTATTTAGAAAATTTAAAAAAAGGTTTTTTTTCCATGAAGAAAACTTTGGTTTTAATTTGGAATATAACACTATCGTAAGTTAAAAAGTTGTTTATTGTAACAGAACACATCAATTGACATTTTGGTGGGCTCTCTGATTTTCTGTAAATAAGATTTTCGGTAAACCAGAAACATAAGCTTGAAAAAAATATTGAAAGTATCAATTTTTTTTTGTTAAGGAAAAACCTCCTTCTATGAGGAAGTAAATTTATTTGATACCTATATGAGGAAGCAAAACGCTCATAAAATGAGCAAAAATAAATATACCAATAGTGAATACATCCATAGTACTTCGCAGCGATATTTAACAATTCGGCGGTGTTTATAGGATTTTGATAAGCATTTAATAATTAGAGATATTATTACCAAATTAAAAAATGTTGTAAAAATACTCAAAATGCTCCTTTTCTGTTAAACAGTGTTATTTGTTTAAGAAATAAATGAATACATGTATTTTAGATGATTTTCTTAACGATGTATATACTATTTCTATTTGAAATACCAGGGAAAGCTAAACGGTGCTAAGTCCTTCGCCATTTCCGTTAGATTTTTACATGCACATATAGCGCCATCTATTTTTTCACATAATGGTTATTAAACTGATACATCCACCTATACAAAAAAAAATTACTCAATCGTTTGTACATTGTTCCTCTAGAAAGGTTTTCTTCTCCTGTAAAATTAGGTTGAATGAAGCTAGTACCATTTAGCTTTCCCCTCTACAATTATTAATCTTTTGTAATTGTTTACTACAAAATTTATAGATGAAAGATGAAAAATCCTCAAAGAAATAGTAAAGTACCACTAGCGTAATCAGTCGAAATTTTCACTAAAGTAAATTAGTGGCTCTCTTTTAACCAGTTCACATTTAGAGCGAAGAATTGAATTGTAATTCTATAGATACTTTACTTTTCTATTTGCTCGGTATATTTTGGAAGGGATAAGTTAATTGACACAGTTGGGCAATCTCGAATGCAGCTACTTGCTGGCATGAATTTTAGGAAGTGACTAACATAAATTGATTGTAATATACTAATGAGATTAGCTCCACTGCACCAATTAGCTCGAGAGTGGATCAATTGTGGCGTGACCCGGCTAACGATTCGGCGACTAATTATTTATTATCGGCGACTGCTATTCAAACTTAGTAGTACGGATGCACCACTCCCAGAAAATGGGACCGTTTACGCAACATATCGAGGCCATCGGGCTGCAAATAAAGGAATTCCATTTTTGAATAGCAAAGGGCACCGTTCCGTGAAAAAATGCCGATTCTCATTTCAAAGTTGACTAATTGTTTCTCTGAATCCCTCACAACATGTGTCGAATACAGAAATCAATTTTCTCGACGACTCAACTCCAGTTATCGCATAAAACAAATATGTATAGAATATAGTGAAAAATGTGTATAGATATTGAATAATAATAATCTAAATATGTTCGCAGCTAATACATTCTGTTCGCATCTTTTAAATTGGTTCATTTTATTATTGAAAGTTTAGGAACACATGAGTGTGAAAGGAAATAATGTTCAATATCAATAATTTTACATACTATATTTCTTTAATTTTCTTTTTAAGTTAATAAGTTTTTCATTTTTTCATTACTTAAAATACTTGGAATAAAGAAGAATCCGTCAAAGGTCTTGACATCTGATGTTAGTTTCAGTAAAAATAATTAAATTGCTCAAATCTATCACAATTACAATTTATAATTTCAAGTATGAGTGGAGTCTTTAACTTTCTTAGTTTATTATACAAAAAAGTCAGAATGATTGCAAATACTATGAAAGTGTTATGACCCTGCCCTATTTAAATATTTAAAAAATGTAAATTTAAAATGTTTTAATCTTATTGATGAGGTTTCAGCTTGAGACTTTTAAAATTTAATTATTTCAAACTGAAATCGTTTAAAATTAAACAATCTTGAATTAAAAGCATATGTCGAAACATTGAAAATGATTTTGTTTTCTTTTTAAAACGTTTAAAATTGTATCGTATGAAAATTATTATATTTTACAGTTGAAAAAATAATCAAATAATCAAAAAATGAACCAATGATTATTAAATTCATTAATTTTAATCTGCAACGTCCACGATTTTTAAAAATTAATCAATTCTAAATTTAAAACTTTAAATAACTGAATACATACAAATTC
Source organism: Andricus curvator (assembly GCA_932195095.1). Taxonomy (NCBI): domain Eukaryota; kingdom Metazoa; phylum Arthropoda; class Insecta; order Hymenoptera; family Cynipidae; genus Andricus; species Andricus curvator. The sequence goes on from CAKNYM010052991.1 coordinate 280,065, forward strand.
AAAGTCTTCGGTATTAGGACTGAAAATTAATTAATTTTACAACTTAAAATGCACCTATTTCAATTTTAGAGCATTTTAAATTTTAAAAATTTTAATTTGAACTCCTGAAAAAGGTGCAATATCAAATCTATAGCCTTTAAGAGTAAACATTCACAGCTTTCAAAACTTAAAATTAAAATTTTTTTTTGCATTTTTCAAAAAGGAGAGTTTTATATTTAGTGCTATGAAAACGTGGCATATTCCCTAAATTCCAGTTCCTTGAATCCTCTAAAATCATTCAAATTCTCTGAAATCACTGAAATTATCTGAATTCCTTGAATTCTCTGTATTCCTTAAATTCTCTGAAATCGTTGATTTCTCTTAATTCCTTGAATTCTCTGAAATCCTTGATTTAACTGAATTCCTAAAATTCCTGGAATATTCTGAATTCTTTGAATTCTCTGAAATACCTCAAATTCTCTGAATTCCCTGAAATCATTGAATATCCTGAATTCCTTGAATATTCTAATTTCCTTGCAGTCTTTGAATTCCCGAAAATCTATAAATTCCAAAATTCTCTGAAATCTTATATTTCTCTAGACTCCCAGAAATCAAAATATTTTGAACTCCTAAAATTCCTTGAATTCCTTAAATGCTCTGAAATCTCTTAAATTATATTAGGTCCTTGAATTCCTTAATATTCTGAATTCCTTGAATTCTCTAATATCCTCGAATATTCTAAATTCCCTGAATTCCTTAAATATTCTGAATTCCCGAAATTCATTAAATTCAATAAATATACTGAATTTCCTGAATTCCTTTAATTTCTTAAATGCTCTGGAATTCTCTGAATTCCCTGTAATCCTTGAATATCCTGAATTCCTTGAATATCCTGAATTCCTTGAATATTCGGAATTTCTTGAATATTCGGAATTTCTAGAATATTCGCAAGTCTCTGAATTTTCTGAAATCCTTGAATATTCTGAATTGCCTGAATTCCTTGAATATTCTAAATTCCTGAAATTCTTTTAATTCTCTAAATACCCTGAATCTCTTCAAACCATCTGAATTCTTTGAATTCCTTCGAATCTTCTGAATTCCCCTGAATTTTGTGCATTCATTTGAAGTCTTTGGAATTCAGAGAGTTCTAATAATTCAGGAAATTCAGATAATTCAGAGAATTTAGATGAATTCGGATGTATCTGGAAATTCGGAAGAATTCAGAAGATTTTAAACAAGTTAAAAGAATTCAAAAGAATTGAAACATTTAAAAAACATTCCAACCAATTTAAAAGAATAAAAAATCATTGAAAAAATTAATATTTTTGAGGTAGCTTTCCAATTTGGCGCGCTGTAGAGCGCGTAAATATTGCTAGTATCTGTAATAATTGAGTGGAGTAAAAAGAACAATATAAGCGAAATGGAAACGACTTTGAAAAGAAATGTTTTTTTCTTCTTAGGAAGTTAAACGATTTAGAGTTATTATCAGTAATTATATATAAAATTCAATTTCTAATTGACAGTGGTTTCTTTCAGGTAACATTACAAGTAGTGCTTATGTGATTTATGCGAAGGCCTCACTGAATAGTCGAAAGGCTTAAAATCACGAAAGCATTTTTCAAACACAAAAGAAATTATGATTTAAAAAGACCTCCAAGTATTTATATTTTGACTATATGAGAAAATCAATAATAAAATATAAAATTCTAATTTTTAAATTGGAATCCAGTAAATTTAAGACAAATTCTACCAGTCGTTTGGCTTGCAGGAAAATCGAGTCTCTCAACCCTGACCTGCGACAGTTAAATCGTGAATGAGAACGCGATCGAGCCTACGAGGGGATGGAAAATATTTTAATTGGCTCATCTTCAGTGAGCAATCTCATAACAATTAAAATAAAAAATAACAGAAAAATGCCTAGAGAATTCGGGTAAAGGCCATAAGAAACTGATATGAGAAACGAAAGTCTATTGTGAGTAAAAAAGAAGAAAAAACGAGGATATACGCCCATTTCTGTCACAGCAGACAATTATGTCATGACAAAATTGCAGCAATGACAAAACACCGAAACGTCAAGTAGGAAACGACTCGTTATAACACTTCACCACGATTACTGCAATTTCACGAAATGCCAAGAATATAGGCTCTTAGCAAAATAATTTTAATTATACATACCTTTAGTGCCATGAAGTGTCATGACCATTTTGCGTCATCTGCATTTTAGAAATGTTCTTTAATTTAAATTTTAACTTTAAATTAAATTTAAATCACTCAATTCTGAATGGTTTCAAATCGTTCAAATTCAAAGAGAAACATTAAAGATCCTATAAGAAATAATTTTATTCAATTTAATAAGCATGTAAAAAAAAGGGTTATATTTTTCTCGAAATTTTTGCAATAAATCGATCCTCGCTTTTTTGATACCACAATCCAATGCGCAATGCCAAGTTTTCTTAAAACTCTAATCGATAAATATTTGGCATAGTTTCTATTATCATGCAGTTTCTCTCGATTAAAAAAGCCAGCGGTCAAGGATACAGTCAAGGTTTTTGCAGAGAAATCTATTGGGTATAGAGATATTTGTAAACGACAGAAGATTTAAAAGGTATTTCAAGTTAAGTATTTTTTAAGGTTAAAAAATATCGAAATATTAGACGTTTCAAATTTGAAAGCTTTCAAATTTAAAAAAATGAATACAAAATTAATTGTTATTGTTATATGGGTGATTTTCCACAAGGAGGTTACTATTCCTTACCCAGTTCTTAACTTTGGAAAAATATAAAGTCTAAGAAGAAATATTTACAATTTCTTAGAATTACAAAAAAAATTAGGTAAGGGGAATGAAAAGAAGACCTCAAAATTCCATTTCTTCTTTTCTTGCTCACGTCTTTCTTTATTTTTCTATTTTCAATGTTTAAAAGAAGGATTTTCCAACATTCCAGTATTCAACTAAGACCATTTGCCAAGCTTGAGTTCTTTAAAATAATAAAACACATACTTTAATTAAAATATCAAGCGAAAAAAACATTTCCGACGTGCCTATACTTTCAGAAGCCTTGAAGTACTCTTGCATTGTGGCAAGTGCATCGCCCTGCAATAAGAATATTAAATCGCACAACATGAAATTCACATTTTAATTTTTCATAATTTATTTTTCAAACTATTTCAAACTTAAAAATTGTGCATATTTTTATACTTGAACACCTAAATGTTTGCAGCATTGTATTATAAGAGTTCTAGAAAATTAATGCATTTGAAATTCCAGAATATTATTTTTAAATTTCTATTTTACATTTGGGCGCTTTCAAACTGAATTATGTACATCCAAGAAATTAAATCGAGCGACTTGAATGATTTTGAAGTGAAAGCCTTCATAGGCTTAATTTAAGATTGAACATCATGATGACTTTTTTTCACCGTCTTGAAGCCTTCAAAGTTACAATGTAAAAAAGTCTTACTTTAAGAAAAAGGGGTGTTTTTAAGCCAAAATTACGACTGCTGCAAATTTCGTCGATTTCAGTTTCACGTGTATAGGTTTAATAATTACTACATCAAATTATAAAAATGTATAAGTTCTCCAAAGGTTATGAGCTGTTCAAAAAATACGTAATATTTTGTTGACATTATTCGCCCCCTCTCCCATAAAACGCACTGTAATTTTGCGTTACCCCCCCCCCCCCCCTAGGTGTTACGTAACAAAAAAGAATTGAATAAGAAACGACTCTTGTTAATATTCAAATTAATTTTTTGATTTTTGAAGTTCATAATTATTATTCTTTTTATAAATTCATTACTGGCAAGAAATATGAGACCGGTTTTATTTTGTTAGTTGAAATATATAACATTTAAATTATATTTGAATATTATTTTTAAAAAAATGAGTCGTTAAATTATTTTAAATTAGATGCAGTGTTGAAGAAGTTCCTTAAAAATAGGAAATAATTACAGCTACAGTTACTTCGTGAAAATAGTAACTTGTTATACTTCCAGTCACTGATTAAAATAACTGGAAGTTCCTGCAAAGTTCCTTGTTTATATACATAAATATATATAAAAAGTTATAAGAAATTTAAAAAAAATCAACACTATCATTTTTGCTATTCACAATTGAAGAATTTGCAATTGTGAATCTATATAATTGAATAAAATTCAATTTTAAATCTTTAAAATTTAACATATTCCAAAAAAGCATTCCAAATTGCATCATATTCTATTATACACATAATATTGATGGGTCTTCAATTGCAAATATTCAAAACTGAAGCCGTTAAAATTCAAGAATTTTCAATTAGAAATTTTATAAGTGAACTATTACAACAAAACGTTAAAAATTAAATGTCTTAAAAATATCAATCTTAAAAACTGAAAAATTTTCAAAATTCAAACATGTTTAATTGTAACTGTTCAAAATTTTAGAAATTTCAATTGTAAATCTTTAAAATTAAAAAGTTTTTTATTTGTAAACTTATAATTAAAAATTATGCAAGATTTAAGTTTTACAATGAAAAATTCTGTAATTTTGATGATTTACATTCAAAATTTGATCAATTTGTAAGAATAAGAATTGAAAACTCTTGACTTTTAATCCTAAAAATCATCAAAATCATAATATAAGAATTTTACGTCTTTAAATTTGAAGAAATTTAAATTGCAAATAGTTAAAATGAAAGAATTTTCAATTGCAAATCTTTAAAATTGAAGAGTTTTTAATTTTGATGATTTACAATTGAAAATTATGTAAGTTTTAAACTTTAAAATTAAAAATTCTGTAATTTTGACGCTTTACATTCGAATTGAAAATATTTTATTTATACATCTTTAAAATTGAAGAGTTCTCAATTGTAAATCTCCAAAATGGTACTATTCCAAAAAATGTTTCAAATTATATACCTTTAAACATAAATTTTGGAAATTCAAGAATTTTAAATTGTCGTCATTCTTCAAAATTGTAGAAATTTAAGTCACAAATCTTGAAAATTGTTCAATTTTAAAGATTTACGATTTTTTAAATTTATAATTGAAAGTTATGCAAGATTAAAGTTGAAAAATGAAAAATCCTGCAATTTTGATGATTCACATTCAAAATTTGATGAACGAAGATGTAGAATTGAAAAATTGACTTTTGATCTTCAAAATCATCAAAATTTAAGAATTTTTATTTATGCATCTTTAAAATTAGAGAATTTTATACTGTCACTCTTCAAAATTGTAGAAATTTGAATCGTAAATATTTCAAATAGAAGAGTTTTTAATTATGACAATTAAAAATTATGCAGGTTCAAATTTTAAAATGAAAAATTCTGTATTTTTGATGATTTACGTTCGAAATTTTTTCACGGAGAAAAATGAATGTTGCGAGATTCAATATCTGGATTTTTAATTGTAGGACAACAATCTAGATATTATAATGTAATATCTTGATATTAAAATTCAATATCCAACTATTAAGAACTTTAAATATAAAAATATCCAGATGATAAACTCTAATCATTTAATCATTGTCCTATAGTTAAAAATCTGATATTGAGTCTTAATTTTCATTTTTCTCCGTGTTCATTTAGTAAGATTTAGAATTGAAAACTTGATTTTTGATCTTTAAAATCACCCAAATACAGAAATTTTCATTTATACATCTTAAAAATTGGAAAGTTTTCAATATTTTTTTTCTTTGCTTCTAACTCATACAAGAATAAAATCTCAGACTCAAATAAAAATTACAGATTACTGAAATCCGATTAAAATTAAAACTGTATGAAAACCAATGTAGTTATTCTAATATTTATTTGAATTTATGATTATTATTAATTATACTGTAGAATACTTTAAATTAAAGCAAATATTTTAATTTGATAATCAAGCAATCAAAATAAGAAACGTGTAATAAGCACGAGTACCGTGATATTTGTTAACTTAGAAAAGACAGACGTTTCATAAGGGTCTCATATTCGTTGTCTTAAACCCAATCTTGAAAAATTTAATTCGATCTTTTTGATAATTACTAATTATTTAATTCCAATGACTGAAAACCTAATTCTGCTGATTTATAAAAAATATAAAAGAGAATAAAATAGAAGACTGGAACCATCGATAGAGGAGGAAGCAAATAGAATTTTTATACATTTCTCTCAATGCAGAACGTGGACGTATGGATGCCTTGTGTAGGTTATACCTATGTGGCTGATGTGACTTCCTACCGATTAAGCAACCTAAAGAAGTTAAATTGCTCTCATTCAACTGGGCAGAGTAGATGCCATTCATGCCTAATGTACGTCGTATAAACTAGGTATAACACGACTCAACAACTTGGTCGGTCGAGCGACTGAACCGCTGATCCAGACCCGACTTTTACAGTCGAAGCTTCACTAATTACCGATCTTAAGAGACACTTAATCACACTTAATTTTATCCACTTACACGAAAAAAAAATTAGAGCACACCTCACAGCCCAAAGTGATCTCAAAAAAGAGGAAAAAGGGTCATTTTCTACGAAAATAGGGGAATAAATTCTTTTAAATAAAATTAATGTAGCTTCCAGACTGAATTCAATATGAAACGTATTAAATTCCTAAGATTTTAGCTTGGAATATATTGCATTATTAACAAAAAAGTTAATCTTTAACCAAGTAGTTGAACTTTCAAGCAAAAGAGTTGAATTTTCAACAAAATATTTGAATTTTCAACCTACAAAGATAAATTTTCAAACAAAAAAGATTAAACTTCAACCACAAGCAGTTGCATTTTTAAACAACTCGTAGAGTCTTCCAGCCGAAAAGACGAATTTTTTAAAAGACAGTTGAATTGTTAACCTACAAAATTCTTTAAAATAAGATTAATGTAGATATCATAATGAATTCAATATAAGATGCTTTAAATTTCTAAGATTTTAAGTTGAAATATATTGTATTTTCAATATAATAATTAATTTTTAACCGAAAAAGGTGAATTTTCAACCAAATTGTTGAACTTTCAAGCAAAAGAGATGAATTTTGAACAAACTGGAAGCATTATTAACCGAATAGTTAAATTTTCAACCTACAAAATTCTTTAAAATAAAATTCATGCAGGTTCCATGTAGAATGCAATATGAAACGCTTTAAATTCCTAATATTTTGAGTTGAAAAACATTTCCAACAAAGCAATGGAATTTTCCACTAAAACGGACAATTTTGTAAGAAAAATTGTTAAATTTTCAACAAATTAATTCAATCTTCAACCAAATAATACAAATTTCAATCAAAAACCATCAAATTAGCCAAAAAAGACAGTTTCCACAAAATAGTTGAATCCTTACTCAAAATAGATGAATTTTTAACCAAGAAAATGAATTTCCTACCAACAAAGACGAATTTTCAACTAAAAATGAGAAACTTACCAAACGTGGAATAGTTTAATTTTCAGTTAAAAAATTTAATTTTCAACAATAAAAACCGAATTTTCTATCAAATAAATGTACTTTAAACTAAAAAGATGAATTTTCGATCCAGAAGATTAATTTTCTACCGAAAAAGACAGATTTCCAACAGAATACATCAATTTTCAACCAAAAAGGATGACTTTTAAGCAAATCGTCGAACTTACAACCAAAGAATAACATTTTTACAAAAATATAATCGTTAGGAGAAAGAAACTGTGAGAAAAAAATTAAAGTGCAAGGCAAATAAATCAAAAAATATATATAATAGATGATGTTACAACAAAAAAATATTTTTATTTTAAATCAAAAAACGTTAAATTCAAACAAAAACGACGAATTTTAAACAAAGTAGATGAAGCCTTAACAAAAATTAATTAATTTTTTGTCAATCAGTTAAATTTTTAATCAATAAAGATGAATTCTCAACAAACAATATAATATTCAATATTTTAAACAAAAAGGATTTAAATATTAAGTTAAAAAACAGCTGAATTCAATTAAGAAAGTCGAATTTCCAACTATTTAAATAGTTGAATTTGCAGTTAAAAAATTTATTTCCTACTGAAAAAAATGAATTTTCAACAACACAATTCATCTTTTAACAAAGTAGTTGAATTTTTAACGAAAAAGGTTAATTGACAACAAAAATGTAATAGTTGGTATTTCAACAAAAAAAGATGTCACTTTTAAATCAAAAACAGCTGAATTAAATAAAAAACGACAAATTTCCAACACAGCACTTGAATTTTCAACCAAAAAAGATTTTTTACTAAGAAAGATGAATTTTCAGCAAAGGATTTGAGTTTTCAATGTAAAAAGTCGAATTTTTTTAGAGAATCGTTGACTTTGTACCCGAAAAGATGAATTTTCAACAAAAGGTTTATTTTCAACCAAGACAGAAGAATTTTCTACGAAATAGTTCAACTGTGAAGCAAATGAGTCGAATTTTCAACAAGATTCGAGTTTTCAATGTAAAAAGTCGAATATTTTAGAGAATCGTTGACTTTGAACCTGAAAATATGAATTTTCAACAGAGAACGATGAATTCTTAATCTAGAAAGATGACTTTTTAACAAAATATTTGAAATTTCAACATAAAAAGATGAAATTTCAACCAAATGGTCTAATTTTCAAATAAAAATAATTAAACTTCAACCAGAAACAGTTGAATTTTCAATCAAACTTTTGTTAGCCTTCAACCAAGAATGATGCCTTTTCTACAAAAAAATATGAGTTTTCAATCCAAAAGGACAAATTTTTTATCCAAAATATGTGAATTTTGTGACTGAAAAATATGACTTTTCAAGAAAATAGTTGAATTTCCAACCAAACAGTAGAATTTTCAACCAAAAGAAATGAATCTGAACCAAAAATATAATATTAGACTTTTTAACAAAAATAATTAACTTTCAACCAAAAATAGATGGATTTTATTATTGCGGGTTCTATTAATTCAGTTCGTATTCAAGCGGAACAAAAACGAGAAAAAGGGGAAGTTTCTTGCAAATAGGGAGACAACAAGGAAATCTTTTAAAAGGGAAAAAGAGGGGAAATATGAGAAAGAGTATGATGTCTCCTATAGTGAAAACCGAAAATACTGAAAAAGCTTATCAACGAAACTAAACTATATTTGAAAAAAGTAATTTTGTTTTTGAAATAGCCAACTGTATCCGCGATTCATGAAATTTCATATCTTTGAACTATAGCTATGTGACATCGTGAGTTTCAAATGGCATACAAAATCGAAACGTCAGGTGGAATTTTTTGGATAATAAGGAAAACTGAGAAATTATGTAAGTTGGCATCCAAGTTAAATTTGAAATCAATGATAAATTTCCGAGTAAATTTCAAAACTCAGTCAACATTGTTCCCAATTATTCCTATTTCATTAGCGCTTTATTCAGACTTCCAACATTTTAATTTCAGCTACATACGATCTTTGTTTTAAGGATTTAAAAATGTAATTTATAAATAATAATAGTCAAAATAAATTTGCTGCAAATCCCATTTGTTAAAATTTTGCCAATATGACTGGTTCGTTTTCAACGACATTTATGACCAGATCAATGATAAATATCGTTTCCCTCTTCAAATTGACTCTCGCACTAATGGTTCTCATTTTTCCTAATTAAGATCGCAAAGAGTCACGAAAAGGAGCTTAAATCGTTTTCGTCTAATATTGCGAAAATTCCTCCTTGCGTGATGGATTACGTGCCGTGGAAAAAGAACTCGTTCGTCACTTAACTTGATCACATCTCAAGAGCTGCGAATTTTATCTCATCAAAAGGGACTAGTCATCAAGACTCTTTGATCTTTTTTAATACGATTATCCCATTTTTCATCTTGAGACAATTAAACGCTTTTAATGTTGTATCATTCAATTCTTACCATTTATGAAAGCTTTCAAAAAGGAGATGTCTATGTTCGAAAATTTTGATTTGAAAACTTTCATTTTTGAAAATTAAAAGATTCTGATACTTTCAAAATTGTAGCGTTTAATGTAGGATGTTGCGATTATGAAACACTTTTAAAATTTTAAGACTACACATTTTTTTTATTTTGCAGACTTGAATCCTTTCCATTTAAAGCCATTCCGTTTTCAAATCTTTCAAAGTGAAGAGACATATTTTTAATGTTTTAAATTTTGATATTAGTAAATTCTTTCAAAATTAAAAAATTAAAATACTTCATTCATCAAACTTGAGAACTTTCAAAGTTGGTTAGTGTTATTTTTTGGTTAGCAATAATTTCGGAAAATTGATATAGGTTCGGACCCAAGTTTTGGAAAAGTATAAAAATTTGAAAATAAGTTATGCTACTAGTTGCACTTATTTTTATTTCGATTATGCCTCTTTAATCTGTATAATTTCAACCTAAACTGTGAAATCCATTATAAAAACTTTCGGTTTGGTTATTTTCAAAACCATTATATTTCAAATGGTGAAATAATTTTATAGATTCAAAACCTTCAAAGATAAAACATCCGTATTAGGAAGTTTTTTTTTATTATCATAAGTTTGTTTACACTATAACGCAAATTCATGTCTTTGGAGACTTTTGCCTCAGGGTCAATTCTGAAGAAAAAAAAAATTCGCTCACTAAAATAATTTTTTGAACAAAGTTATTATAGTAAGAAACTCATCTGTTGAAGAAATGGTTAAATAGTTTTAAAAAATTACAGTTTTGAAAATTAAACAATTTTATTTTGACCACGAACTTCTGGTTAAATTATTAAACTTTTTCCCATAAATATTCGAATACTTTCAAAGTGGAAAAACAAATTATTTCATTGTTTATCATTTCTTTGAAAATAAAATTATTCAACGTTCAAGTTACTTAAAGTTAAGGATGTGTTCTATATACAATTAATCAAATCTTAACTTTATTGATGAAATCGAAAAAAATAAATACATTGTTGATTTCATTGTTATGCGAATTTCAAAAGATAAGTCTAAACGTAATTTAGATTCCTAATGAATCCTATTTTTGTATTCATCAAAAAATGCGCTATAACTCTATTCGGTTAGTTTTTAGGGACTTATGGTTTAAGAATTATGATTTGAGCCTCAAGCTAGGGAATTAAGTTAAAAAAACAGATCGAATTTCAGATAAATTTGCAGACAACAGATGAAAAGTTTAGATAAATGCTCAGATAATAGGTAAAATTTTACGTAAATGTTTGTATAACAAATAAAACTTCAGACATAGAATTTCAAGAATATTATTGATATTTAAATAAAAAAATTTATTTTTCTTATCATCAATCGCTTACAACATGTATCTACTATTCTTATAAAGAAATTTTTTCTAATCATTTCAATTTAAATATAAACCAACCAAATTAAGTTTTAGAGAATTTTTCAAGTAATAAAATCAACTAATTATTATTAGAATTGAATGAGAATTAGGAGCTTTACCCTATAAATAAAGCAATATTTAGGCTTTACATACAGTGTAAAGGATTACACATAAAAAATTGTATTTTATTTGCAAAATTACGATATCCGTCGCGAAAAAGTTTTAATGCGGACTTCTATAGGGGTAATCGGTATCTCTAATAGTTTTCAAGATATCGACTTTTGTACTTTTTTTGAATTTACATAATTTCTTAATGTTGATTTCGATAAGGGGCGGAAGAATGCGGCTGGGGATAGGTATCATTGAAGTCACTCTCCCCTAGTGAAGGGGTATAAAAAACAAGGCAGATCCCTAAAAAGGAGAAAGGGTGCTGCTTGGGGGCTGATGTCACCGAATTCACTTTCCCCCAGAGAAGGGTTATGAAAAACTATGGGGACCCGTAGTAAGGGGGAAGGGTGTGGTTGGGGGAGGGGTGTCGCCAAAGTTACTCTTCCCCTGAGAAGGGGTATAAAACGGGAGGGGGGCTCTTGGAAATAATTTTAATAAAAAAATATCCACATCTCGAAATCTATTCGAGGTATCGATTTAAATGTTTCAGATTCGTGTTTTTCACAAAAATAATCCTATCGGTATCCACATTAAGAATTTATGTAAATTAAAATAAAAAAGTCAATAATCTGAACATTAGAAATCTATATGTCGAAAACCAAACTTGTGAAATATATTTGACTACTCATCCCTAATTTCGGGACACTTCCTTTATTATATAATCTTTTTGTATATGCCTATATGAACTACATCACCATTTTTATATAAATATTTAGCAGCAGAAGAGGTTTTTGTTCTCGTTATTCAAATTTTTTTGACGATGGTTCATAAAATAGATCGAGTTATGTTTAGGAATGGACCTTTATCCTGGACAGCTAGGAAATTCAATCCGACCTCATTGTTCAAAACGGGGATACCTTATGAGAATGCGAGTCAATGAAGTTAGTAGTAATGAGGTCTGCTACCGTGGATGAGGCTGCGCTTTATTCTTGACAACTTCTTCCTACACACTTCTACACTTGAATGGACAGTACGCTTGCACTCATAGAACATGCCATGACATGGAACATATGCTTCTCAATAAACAAGGACGACATATTTTGGACTTTTCATCCGATATCACCTGCAATTGATACGATTTTTGGTAAACAATTAATTATCCTTAATAATTTCTTAAAATTTCGCTTGCAGTTGTACATACATGCACGATTGCATCAGAGATAAAATATCATCGAAAAGATTCGAAAGATATTGCAAAATTCGATAATATTCAATCACAGGAGCTTTTTTATTTTGAGAGAGCTTTTTGTTTACCTCTGATAAAAAGTTATATACTTCCATTTCAATTTGATCGTGTTGATTCTTTATAATGCGATTTCATTTATATGATGTAGTGTTTCAAATTATGGATAGCCGATTGTATGAGTTGATATTTAGAATTAATCTTTGAAGCCATTCTACCCATCTTTCCCCATTCTTCTCAATCGCAAAAAAATGGAAACCATTAACGTCAATGTAAAAAAATATTGACTAACTCCTTATCTGCTATCGCAAAGATTGATAAAAAAATGATCAATCTGCGAGCCTTCATCTGCGGAAAATTGCGGTGAAGTCCCAGATTTTAATCGCGGTGCCTGATGACGTGAAATGACAAAACCGATTCAGTCGATGAACTCCACAGTCCACTCTTTCACAAGGACACGTCACTTACAGTTCAAACTCGCTAAATGCCGTTTATCGGAAGTTGCTATTAAATCATCACGGGAAGAACTGCTTCGATTAAAGAGTAAGGAAAGACTCGCGTGGCTGAGGCACTTTTTGCTCCACAGACTTGATTCAGATTGTTGCTCGGATTTTTCATCCAGTTATGTCTTTTGACAAGAGGAAAAGAAATTAAAGAAAATTGACGAAAAGGTTAAAAAGGGAAAAGTAATTAGGACAGTTTTTTTTCTCTGTATAAATAAAATCACAGAAAGGAAGAATCAACCAGCCAAATTCATTAGCTTTATGGGCTTGCGGCCTAATTAAGTTAAGTCACTCTGAATAGAGAAATATACGCACAAATAGCAGAAAATACATGAATTAAATGTAATTACCAAAGTTGCTGCTTGCAGGCACAACCAGAAATTTCTTTTCCTTTCTCTTTCTTCTTAAATATTATAATTGTTATTAATAAACTGTTACCATTTTTAATTGAATAAAAAAGAAATCAAGTTTCTTGAAGCAAAAACTACGTAAATTACAATAGAGTAAAATCTGCTAAAGACGAATGTTTGAGTTCTTATGAGAGGCCTAACACTTGCCAAATGGAAAACTCGAGATGATTCTTGAATTTTAGAATAAATTCTTGACCCAATTTTGTTGCTCCTAGGGTTGAACGTGAAGATCGAACAAACTCTTGAAATTTAGAGTCCTTGAAAATAATTGAGATAAAAACCACTTGACCTATCAATTGAACAACTCTAGTACTCACTCCTTAGACTCGCTTGCTGAATATAGTTACCCCTAATCTCAGAACACAAATCTCAGCACAATTTGTCGAATTCACCTGATTACGATTAGAGAGCACTTTTTAATTAAACACAGTCAAGAGAATATTTGGAAAATAACACTGATGACTGACGAGACGAGACGAGCGTCGATTTGAAGATGGTTTTTCACCTTCGGGGTTTCGAACGACAGTTTTACAGTGGCAGGACTTGGTCTTATCAGGTGTCACCCGGAGAACAACGGCTGATTGGTATTTGTTGGGATTGGCTTATTGGCCACGCAACCGACACGGCACACATGGTTACGTAATATTTTTGAAAATATTTAAACCAACCTCCTCCTAGGTCAGACGTATCCATGCTGTCAATCCCGTTGTCACACACATACTACATTAACAACTATTCCGAAGTCCGACATCGTTTGTTGAATAGCATGCCCCTCCCTCTTCTCATTCGTGCGAGATTGCCGGTTCGTATGCGAAAAATGCAATCGTGGACCAGATTTTTATCTTCTTCTTATGGGACCGTTCAAAAAATACATCACGCTATTTTGAACACTTTTTCCACCCCTCCACTTCTTCGTCACAGATCATCACACAAAGTTTGAAACCCCCATTTTTTTCTTTGATTTCATTTGATAAACGTCTAAAATAAAACATAAATCCTGTAAAAATAATATTTCACCAGACTTCAGAACCCAAAATTCTCCCATAACAGGGGAAAAAGAGTGATCTTTCACAAAAATAGAGGAATAAATTCTTTTAAATAAAATTAATATATAGTTACTATATTTAATTAAATATAAAACATGTAAATTTCTAACATTTTAAATCGTGATATATTGCATTTTCAACAAAGTAGTTGAATTTTTAACCAAAAAGATTCATTTTCTATCATAAGAGATGCAATTTCAACGAAAGGGTTGAGTTTTAAAGCTGAAAAGTCGAAGGTTTTAGAGAACAGTTGTCTTTTAAAATCGAAAAGATGAATTTTCAACTAAACAGTTAAATCCTCAGCAGACAAATTAATTTTAGAACAAACAGTTGCATTTATAGCCAAACAGTTGAAATTTCAAGCAAAAGAGACAAATTTTTATCCAAATAGTTGAATTTTAATATACAAAGAGGAATTTTCAACCAAATAGTCGATTTTTCAAACAAACAAACATAAATTAACTTCAACCATGAATAGCTGATTTTTTAACCAAATAGTCGAATCTTCAAACCAAAAAGACGAATTTTTTAGAAGATAGTTGAGTTTTCAAACAAGAACTTTTCTAATAAAAAAGATGAGTTTTCAATAAAACAGTTAAATTTTCGTAAAAAAGATGACTTTCTAACAGAATAGTTGAATTATTAACAAAATAATTAAATTTTCCACAAAATAGTGGAATTTATAACCATATAGTTGAATTTTTGGCCTACAAAGATGAATTTTCAACTAAACAGTTCAATTGAAAAAAAAAATTATCAACCAAAAAATTGCATTTACAAAAAAATAGTTGAACTTTCAAGCAAAATGGACAAGTATTAACGAATTTGTTAGAAGACAGCTGAATTTTCATTCCAAAAGCACGAATTTTCCATCCAAGAAACGAATGTTTAACAAAACAGTTAAGTTTTTATTTTCAATAAAATAGTTGCATTTCCAACTAAAGTTATGAATTTGTAACAATAAAAATTGTGAAAAAAACAAGTTCAACTTTCAACCAAGTAGTTGAATTTTAAATTAAAAATATTCATTCTCAACGAAAAATATAATAGTTGATATTTCAACCAAGAAAGGATTTTAACTTTAAACCAAAAGGAGTCTAATTTAACCAAAATTGTTGAATCCTCAACCAAAACAATTTTTACCCAGAGAGATGAATTTTAAAACCAAAGAGACGGCATTTTCAACAAAAGAGTTAAATTTTCAACAAAACAGTTGCATTTTCAACCAGGAAAGTTTTGTCAGTCAAGATAAAAAAAATTAACCAAATTGTGGAATTTTTGAACTAAAAAGGCGAATTCTCTGAAAAAAGGTGAAATTTCAACCCAAAAATATGAATTTTAAACCAAAAAGTTCATTTTTAACCAAATAGATTAATTTTCTACGAAAATAATAGAATTTTCCACCCAAAAAGGCGAACTTTAAACAGAAAAAATGAATTTTCAAGCCAAAAAGACGAATTTTTATCAAACAGTTACATTTTCATCAAAAAATTTAATTTCCAACCAAATTGTCAAATTTTCAACTAAAAACTATCAATTTCCGACCAATAAGGGATCGTTCATATATGCTGCGTTGCAATATTTAGACAAAAGAAAAACGCGTAACATAATTTATTAACGATTCCTTATGGAATAGTTAAATTTTCAGTTGAAAAAAATTAATTTCCAACCAAAAACGAAAGAATTTTCAAAAAAATAGTTTCATCTTCAAACAAATAAAATGAATTTTCAATGAATATTTTAATAATGGAATTTCCCATTGAAAAGGATAAATTTCGAGCCAAAAATATATAAGTTAAATTGTCAGTTAAGAAAATTATTTTCCAACTTAAAAAAACTAATTTCCAACAGAATAGTTAAATCTTCAAACAACCAGTAGAATTTTTAACCCCTATACTGGGTTTTCTGCTTTTGAAACATTAGTTAAGGTTTGTTCATTTGATTAATAAATTGCACAAAAATTCTTTATTATGTTTTTTTATGATCTTCGAAAATGCAACAAAATCTAAATTAAATATACATTAAAGAATAAATGGAAGTTAATAAATATCTCTAAATTTATTTTAATAGTAATTTCACTATGAACAAAAAGTGAGACACTAGTGAAATCCAACTGTATTTAATAAAATAATACTCATCATTTACATATTTTTAATTGATTTATGGGAGAAATTAATGCCAATTAAGGTTATAAAAAAGGGAAAGAAAATTAAGAAACTAATTAAGTTTTTCTGTTGGAACATTTTGTTGCATATCTCAAGACTTGTGTTACATGAAAACAAAGGCCAATTCACAATTAATTAAAAAAAATATATGCTTCAGATTTAAGAGATTTACATGAGTATAATCAATTTTTCATTGATCTTATACATTTTCTGAAATATGATCATTGTTTAAAATTCTTGATATTTTTTGAAATTGGCTACTAACACTATTTTGAATCGAAAATATGTACTTGGAACATGCTATTTTTCAAAACATGGTACCATTAAAGTAATTAACATACTCTCAAGGAAAAAGACGTAAAAACTTGAATTATGTGAAAATAAACCATATATGTCGGAAAAAATGTCTATACGATTTTACATTTGATCCTTACGATTTTGTATCTATATTTTAAGTTTTGTATTTTTACTTGAGATTCTAAACATAAAAATGCCCCTAGTAGGTGTATAGGGTGAGTTCGCATTGTAGAATCCTGTTGCCCACATTTACTGACATAAAAAACTTTTAATGGTTCTGTTCTGTACTAAAAGGATTTATTTTCATGATAAATAAAACGCATAGATTCCACAAAAGCATCTTAATTGTTTTTTAATATTTAAAAATTGGAAAAATAATTCTTATATTAAATATAGGGAGTTTTTAATGGGACAAAAAAACCATTGAAGTTTCTTGATGTCGTTAAATACCAGTAACGGAAATCTATCATTTGAATCCACGCTATAAATTATTGCTTTAGGTTTAATTTAAAAAAATCAATTTCTCACATACTTTACAACTACCATATAGTGCCATATTGAGCCTGCTATTTAAAATGTTAAATTTTTTACCATCCATATAATATATTCTTTCAAAAACGAGAATATTTTAAGAATTCATGAAAAGTTTAAGTCTTGCCACTTAGAAGCTATACGAATTATATTTTTTCTGTAAATATTTGGCAAACGGTCTACAAAGTTTTCACACTAAAATGCTTCGAAAATTGATAACTTCAAAAATCCAAATTTAACTATTATCAAATTGAAAGATTTGAACTTGAAAGCTGCATTGAAGCAACCAATGAACATTTTTTCATAAACAAATAATCGTATTTGTCAAATAATTTTCTTAAGAAAAAATGGGCATCGTATAGTAGTAGGAAATCTTTTCAGTAACGGATTGAGCCGTCATTTTTTCCAATGGGGTTTAAATATAATTCAAGAAATATTATAAATTTAACTAATAATATGTATATATCCTTTTTTTACTTTTCAAATTAAACATTATTTTGCCCCCAAACACGGATTTTGTTTCAAAGGTAAAAAATGATGCGTTCCAAATTTCAGTCTCATCACTTAATATTTACCTCTCCCGCACATCTCTTGAAGTTTTCAATTGGATTTATATAGGGAAAAATATACAAAAATGAACGATCCACATAACTTTCACAGTTTTTGTCGAAATATTGTATCCTCCAAGGACTGCAAGCTTTATCCAAAGCTAAATAAATTTGCGTCAAGTGAAAATTAGAATTTTCAGCATTTTAAAAATTACAGGCCAATAAAGGGATAATAAAAAATGATATTTTTTATGAAGTCCGACGTTTCGAAAATTTCAAAAATTTTAAATTTTACTTAAGCTACTTGTTAGGGTTCCATAGCCCTGGAAAAAACCCTTAAAGTTTCAGCTGGCTGTCCGTCCGTCCGTCCATCGTACTTTTCTCCCGCCAAAACCAACATTTGGCATACCAAAAGGGCATCAGCCCCAAAGTTTGAAATTCCAAAAGGGCATAGGCGCCAACATTTTGATTTTTTGTCTTTTCTAACCTTAGTACATGATTATTACGCACAAAATAATGAATCATACGAGGACAGTACTCAACGTTTTAAAAAAAATGTATCTACTTCTAGGTTTTTATTAAAGGGAAGCTTTTCGGGGGGTGTCTTCTTAAATGAATGAATTTTTTAATCTGGGCTACACTATAATACCCAAAAATTAACAATTTACATATTTATGTATGTTTTACAGACAGGAACCTACTTTACTCGAAAATAATCGTCTTACGATTTATTCGTAACTAATTTAATCACACTTGATTGAAAACAGTTCACCTTCGTCATTTCATAATACTATGACAGAATTGGTGCAAAGGCTACTTGACAGCAGTCATATCGATTATCGATGTAAACAGTGATACTGTGTCGCCATCCAGTCCAAGACTTCCCTTCCGATATATTTACTCCTTTCAAACATATGAAATTCTGATAAACTTTCCACTCAATGCACCTAGGGAAAAATCCCACTTTCAAACTAAATCTAATAATCAAGATCATCCTCATCCTGTCCAGTGAAATTCAAATCAGTATTTTCTATATCCTACTTTTTACAAACATTCACTTACAAGTATTTTTTCTTTTAAATTTATTAAGAAAAATTCTATATTCAACTTCTTGAATTTTATAGTGAAATTATTCTTGTCTATTTATTTTTAGATTCTTCTACTTTTAATCAAAGAGAACAGATAATAAAAGACGCGAACAGTCTTTGGGCTTTAATCAGTGAATCAAATATCAGAAAAGTATTGGAAATTGTGTTCCATGACCTGGAATTGGAGTTCCCTTTCAAATTATTGTGCAACCTCGGTAGCAATCAACGGAACCTGCCAATTTGCAAATCCTTTGGGACAGCCCTTTTAATTGGTGTACTTTGTTTGCCTTCGATAATGTCAAGCTTCTGAAAAACAAAATTTTCTTTAAAAAGCAATTGCTAAATATTTTCCTAAATCTTTTACTTTATCATGTATCATCTTATAAACTAGCTGTGAATTCGATCTCGAGTGTTGCCACTTTGTTTGTATTTATAATTATATCGTGCTCATTTCACGAGCACTTTGCTTCCCGTTAGCAAATGTATTTGCTTCCTCATAGAGGAAGCATTAGTTATTTTTTTCAATAATAGACAAACTAAAGTCTTCATTTGGATCAATTTAAAAATAGAAATGTACAAAAAATACAAAATTACAAAATAATACAAACAATTTTTGAAATACAAAGACAAATCAGACAAATCAAATTTTGAATTCGGAATGATAATTTTTCGAGCTGGAAAAGGGAAGGGAAAAGTTCTGTCGTATCGTATCCCTTTGCCAGCTTTATGATTTTTTTTTAAATTGTCAGAATCATTCTATTTGAAAATTTATGATCAAAAAATCTTTTCTATTCATGCGTCGTCAACTTTGAATTATGTCGATAAAAAAGTTTTTCTGTTAGAAACAGATGATTCATATATTATAAATGAGCATAACTTCCTTAATCTTCAATAAAGTGTATTAATATTATAGATCAATCGATTTTCCTCGAATCAAGGAATCTTTTCCGTTCTTGAATCAATTGTAAATTATGTTAGTGAAAAAAGTGTTACTAGAAAAACCCGTGTTTTCAAATATTATGCAAACCATAGCTTCCTTACTCTTCAATAAAATGTATCAATGCTATGGATCAATCGATTCGTCTTGAATCAACACAACTTTTCTATTCTCGCATCAACTTTAAATTATGAGAATTAGAACATTTTTAGTATAAAAATCGATTTTAGAAATATATAAATTACCATAACTTCCCTACTCTTCAATAAAATTGATTAATATTGTAGGTCAATCGATTCGTCTCGAACCAAGGAATCTTTTATATTCTTGCATCAACTTTGAATTATATTGAAGAAAAAAGTTTTACTATGAAAAACCGTATTTTCAAATATTATGCATTACCATAGCTTCCTTACTCTTTAATAAAATGTATTAATATTATAGGTCAATGGATTCGTCTCGAATCAACACATATTTTCTGCTCTTGCATCAACTTTGAGTTATGTTAATGAAAAAAGTTTTACTATGAAAAACCGATTTTCAAAATATATAAATTACCATAACTTCCCTACGCCTTAATAAAATATAGTAATATTATAGGTCAATCAATTCGTCTCGAAGCAAGGAATCTTTTGTATTCTTGCATCAACTTTCAATTATATTGATGAACAAAGTTTCACTATAAAAAACCGTATTTTAAAATATTATGCATTAACATAGCTTCCTTAATCTTCAATAAAATGTATTAATATTATAGGTCAATCGATTCGTCTCGATCTAAGGAATCTTTTATATTCTTGCATCAACTTTGAATTATGTCACTGAAAAAAGTTTTACTATAAAAAACCGATTTTAAAAAAATAGAAATTACCATAACTTCCCTACGCTTCAATAAAATATATTAATAGTATAGGTCAATCGATTCGTCTCGAACCAAGGAATCTTTTATTTTCTTGCATCAACTTTGAATTATGTCAATGAAAAAAGTTTTACTATAAAAAACCGATTTTTCAAATATTATTAAGTGCTCAGAAAAAATGCAACAAATATTTTTAGAAATCCTTCGGTCAGTTTCAAGATATTAGTCGGGAAAATAAGCCCTCCAAATTTCATCAATTTATCTGCGACCGTTTTCAAGTTATCGTGTTCACAAAAAAGCGTGACATCCACACATCCACACATCCACACACACACACACATCCACACACACACATCCGGACAATTGCTTAGAACATTGTATTAGACATTTTTAAATTGGGGAAGGTTCAATTAAATGAATTTAAAAATTTTGGAAAATGTTACCATTACAAAGCTTCCTCTATGAGGAAGCAAAAATTATCGATTCGTTCATTTATCACACAACTAATCAAACCTAAATGAAAAAAAAATGTATTTATTCATTTTCGAAATGTCTCGTCGCACTGTCTATTTTTACGGAATTTTCCGTAACTCTAACCCCTTTTCCAGCTCGTTCAGGGCTAACTTTACGGTAAATTCCGTAACCGTAGCCAGTTCCTTTAAAAAAATTGGTTAATTGTGGGTCTCAATATTAGGATGTAAGTTGAATTTCGGGACGACGAGACACTTCGAAGTTGAAAACAAATTTTTTAATGTAAAATATTGCTATAAAAAAGTAACGTATTACATTCCTGAAAAATATCAGTAATTTGCAGACTTTCTACTCGTAAAAATATTTGAGAAACAAATTTTAAAAGTCTAAAGAATTAAAAATTTAATTTCAGCAAAGTTTAAAAATATTGTGTGAGTATCGGGTTTCATAGCTTGCATTTAAAATGTTGGTAAACAGCTGAGGAAACAAAAAGCAGCCGATTTTTTACAAAGGTATTTTTCTATAATTACTTAAAATACTTGTTCCCAGCTGAGTTTTAACAATCTCTGGAATAACCTTAAAACCTTCTGGTGATAAAAATGCAATAGAAAAAAATTTTCTGAGTTACACAGAAAAAATTTATAGCTGAACCAAAGATATTTTCCTTTCATTTTTGCCACAAATATCGTTGAAAAGGAACCAATGACATTGGCAAAATATTTAAGATAGGGATTCGCCGCAAAATTTATTTTTACTATTATTATTATTAAATTACATTTTTAAATCCTTAAAAAAAAGATATTATATAGTTAAAATCAAAATATATTTTTTATACATTTTTTATTGATTTCACAGTTTACGCCAAAATTAAAAAGATCAAAAAGGCCTCATTGAAATAAATGTAACTGGAATTAATAGTAGAACTATTTCGAATATTATTGTACATTTTCAAAACTTGGATGCCAACTTATATAATCAATATTCAATTTTTTTATGTCATTTGAAACTCACGAAATAGCTCATTTAAATATACGAAAATCCATGAACTGGGGATACAGTTGGATGCTTCAAAAACATAAATTACTTTTTACAAATATATTTTAGTATTGTAGTATATTTTTCTTCTAGTGTATTGTTATCAGCAGAAAATCCTTAAATACAGAAGCAAATATTTACTTTATTTAACCCATATCAACATTGCAGCTGCAATTTTTTATCTTTGAGATTTTATAATTAATAAAGAATTTATCCATTGATAATAAGATCTCAAGGTTCCGACCGGGTACAGAATGACAATATATTTGTATATATAATCTGGATATTAATGAAATTTTAATTGATCCATCCTATTGAATCATCGATAAATGAAGTCACGCACTTAAGAGGAGAGGGAGGGATAAATGCTGAGGATTTTTCTGTATAGACACAATATTAAATGGGAGGGAGGAGGCGTAAAAACTGAAAATAATAGAGTGACTTAATTTATGGACGACGCAATTCCAAGACAATGAAATAAAACCGCAATTTCGAATAATGGAAATCTTATGTACCTTAACATTTTGCAATTGCAAGTCATTGTCATCTGACATTTCTCAGAATTGAATTTTTGAAAATCTTAAATTAAAATACCGAATTAAACAAACATGATCACAAAAATCAATCGATTATATGAATGCTAAATTTAAAATATGAATTAAAATACAATCCGAAAGTAAACAGAGAAATACGTTTCTGATTTGACAGCAAAGAACGAGAGGAATGTTTATGCAGAATGAAGTTTTTTCAGTGTCATATCGAAAATAATCTATTATGATTAGAGATCTATAGTTTTTAACCGATGGGACAAAAAGTCCGTCGGTCAATGTCGATACAGAGAAAAATTCCTCGTTTCCGTTTGATCGAGGGACAGTTTGTTTAACTCGATAGGCAGGTGTATCTTATCCTTATCACCGTTTTCAAGATAATGACTGTATTCAAAAGTACTACCGTTTGTGTATCACTCGATTCCGCACCAGTGCCCGATAGAGCGTCGAATATTAAACGTCGACGTTTCACACCTAATGTTTACGAAAATTCCTGCCAAACTGGAAACAGAAAAGTGTCTCCCAATTTTTGGGCCTGAAAAACCAGGAAATCGAATCGTCATGGCCAGGAGACACAGGCACATGGTAGGGTTTCGGATATTCCTAGTGTTGGCCATACCCTCTATGTACTATCTCTGCATTAGCCTTTCTGGACTTTTTTCAAAAACCTCCACTGGAGAAATCGTCAGCAATTTTGAAAATATCCGTGAGTACATTTCAATGGTATTCCATAATTCAAAAAATGCATTCACTCATTTTGAACTGATTCGATTCCAATTTAATTAGTATCATTTTGAGTGACTTTACTTAATTCTCCTCATTTTTTCTCAGAAATATATTTTTCTTAAAATTATATAAAAAATTGAAGCAATCGATTTAATTTTTATATTGCCTGAAATGAGTTGACTCGTTTCGAACAATTGTTACTCAAATAAAAATTTTTCATCGGGATCTCAATCAACAGAGAGGTTGCAAAATAAAGTGGAAAAATCACATTACAAATATATTTGGGCCCTAATGTAAAAATATCCCCAAAATAAATTATTAACTTGGCTAAAAATTTGAGTATTTTTTACAACTATTTCTTGAGCTCAAGGTAAAGCGAGCCTAGTGTTACAAATGTGATGATAGTATCAGTAATATTAATTACGTCTAAAATGTTTTATTCTATGTAATTTAAAATTATTCAGAAAATGAAAGAAATGGGCTTTAAATCATTCAAAGCTTGATGGAAAATTTCATTGTTAATTAAGGAAAAAAAACTTGTATATATACATATATTTGAAAAGTATGAGGGTAGACGATTGACGTCAAAGATTGTATGATAACAAAGTCACAAGACGCCAGTCTAAAGACTTCACAAATAAGGATGTGTGAGTTAAAAAGTGTTTTGGTGATCTTGTCTAACAAGAATCAAATGATAAAGGAATAAATCCCCGATAGTTTCTTTGTTGAAAATTTTTGAAATTACAAATATTTTTATTTAGTAAAATTCCTCTGAATGAAATATAAAATTTCTAATATGCTCATAAGATAAGTTCCATTGTTACTTAAAAAATAAAAAACGTTATCATTAGAAAAGAAAATTTTTAGTAGATAGTAATGTTCTTACAGCTTGAAATTATTCTTCCGTACTATGCATCAAACTTTCTATAATTGAGGATTTATATCTAGCAAGTGGCCTTTTATTGAATCAGAACGAAAACACGACATTATATAATTAAAAACTACTATGTAGCTTGTAATTATTTATTATCAAACAAAATCATTTTTCGATATGTTCTTGGTACTTAAAATTCAGAATCACATAATCTTAGAATGTATCTGATTACCTTTGATAAAGCTTAATACGCAGTGACGGCATTAAATGTTTACAGTGTTTCAGAAAATAGTCACACAAATCACTTATATTTGCGAAAAGAGTCAAACTCAAGAATCATATCTTTAAATCAACAGGATTATTTATCACGTTTTGGATCATTTGAATTAAAGTTTATTACAAAATACTTGTTGATTGAAATAAGTCGATTGAAGGAAACTCAATTATATCAGATATATTTTATCATTCAAATCAAATTTACTTGGACAAAATTGAATTCATATGAAATGAGTACATTTTCGAGGAAGAGCTTCCTCAAACAAGATGTTCTTCCTCTTTAGTGACAAAATAACATTTCAATTTGTTTCTTTAAAGGCTCGCGAAAATTATTACAATTGGAAGAAAACGTGACTGTTGAAGAAAATCTAAATTGCACCCCACCGGCGATCAAAGAATTTCCACCCGATGGATTTACAAGATCGGAAAGGCAATCTGGATATATAGCAATACACTTTATCCTCGCTATTTATATGTTTTTACTTCTCGCCATCGTTTGTGACGATTTTTTTGTGCCATCTATAAAAAAAATATGCGAAAGTGAGTATCTTTATATTTGAATTAAATTTTAATTTCAATGTTCAATTTAATTTCACGTGATAAAATGTATTAAGAACTAGGCAAAAATATTATGATTCACCTTATTTAACATTTGTTCCCTCTGTTAATTATTATTTTTTTTAGACATCAACATCACGAAAGATGTGGCGGGTGCTACCTTTATGGCGGCTGCTACATCCAGCCCAGAATTATTCATAAACGTGGTAGGAACTTTTATCACCGAAGGTGATCTGGGAATCGGTACAATCGTGGGTTCTGCAGTTTTCAATATTCTTGCAGTTCCTGCTTGCTGTGGATTATTTGCCTCACAGGTTAGAAACATATAGAGTAAAACATGCTCTTCGTAGCACCAAATACTTTATGAACAAAAAAATATTAAACTAGCTGTGAATTCGATCCCGAGTGTTTCCACTTTGTTTGTATTTATAATTATATGGTGCTCCTTTCACGAACACTTTGCTTCCCGTTAGCAAATGTATTTGCTTGTGTGGTGAGCCCACAAAAATGTTAGTTATTTATAACTACAAGAAAACTATCCACCTAGAAACACTACCCGAATCGGGTAGTGTCACGCCTACCCTGAAAGGGAAATGGCTTAATGGTATGTATAGAGGAAGCATTAGTGAGTTTTCTGAATAATAGACAAATCAAAGTCTTCATTTTGATCAATTTAAAAATAGAAATTTACAAAAAATACAAAATAATACAAAAAAAATTTTAAATACAAAGACAAATCAGACAAATCAAATTTTGTATTCGAAATGATAATTTTTCAAGCTGGAAAAGGGAAGGAAAAAGTTTTGTCGCACCCCATACCTTTCCCAGCTTCATGGTTTCTTTACAAAAATTGTCAGAATTATTCTATTTGAAAATTTATGATCGAAAAGTATTTTCTATTGATGCGGCAACTTTGAATTATGTCGGTGAAAAATGTTTTGCCGTTTGAAACAGATGTTTCAAATATTATAAATAAACATAACTTCCTTAATCTTCAATAAAGTGTATTAATATTATAGATCAATCGATTTGCCTCGAATCAAGGAATAATTCCCGTTCTTGCATCAATTTTGAATTATGTTAGTGAAAAAAGTTTTACTATAAAAAACCGTGTTTTTAAATATTATGCATTACCATAGCTTGCTTACTCTTCAATAAAATGTATCAATATTATGGGCCAATCGATTCGTCTTGAATCAACACAACTTTTCTATTCTCGTATCAACTTTAAATTATGAGAAAGAGAAAATTTTTACTATAAAAATCGATTAAAAAAATATATAAATTACCATAACTTCCCTACTCTTTGATAAAATGTATTAATATTGTAGGTCAATCGATTCGTCTCGAACCAAGGAATCTTATATATTGTTACATCAACTTTGAATTATGTTAAAGAAAAAAGTTTTACTATAAAAAACCGTATTTTCAAATTTTATGCATTACCATAGCTTTCTTACTTTTCAATAAAATTTATCAATATTATAGGTTAATCGATTTGTCTCGAATCATCACATCTTTTCTGTTCTCGCATCAACTTTAAAATATGAAGAAATTTTTACTATGAAAATCGATTTTAAATATAATATAAATGGCGATAACTGCCTCACTCTTTAATAAAATGTATTAATATTATAGGTCAATCGATTTGTCGCGAACCAAAGAATCTTTTATATTCTTGCATCAACTTTGAATTATGTTAATGAAAATGTTTTACTATAAAAAATCAATTTTTAAAATATAATTGAGTGCTAAAAAAAATTCAATAACTATTTTTGGAAATCCTGCGGTCAGTTTGAAGATATAAGTGATGAAAATGAGCCCTTAAAATTTAATCAATTTATCTGCAACCGTTTTGAAGTTATCGTGTTCACAAAAAAGTGTGACATCCACACACACACATCCGTACAACTGCTTAGAAGATTGTATGAGACATTTTTAAATTGAGGAAAGTTTAAATAAATTAATTAAAAATTTTTGGAAAATGTTACCATTACAAAGCTTCCTCTATGAGGAAGCAAAAACAACTAAAAAACTTTGGATGTAATCATCAATAATGAATAATTTAATGGAATAAATTACTACATTTTAATTCTGTAAATATTTGTATTTTTTAAAGAAAAAGTATTTTTGAAATCTACTCAAAATTGCGATTAAATTTCTGGATCTGAAAAAAAATGACTTTTGGTACTTTTGACAGAAAATTTTATAACTTTTTTAATTATTGTAGAATCGAAAAATGTCATTGAGATCATTTCTAAATATATTTGAATTCTACTAAGAATTTCGATTTAAATTTCTGAATATGCGATAGAAAAAAAAACACATTTTAAGATATCTTCCCAGACATTAATAAAAAATTTTAATTAAATTGTTTTTTCATTCAAATAAGACACTTTGTTTTTGGAGAATTTCATAATATTTTATATACTAATATGTATAGAATACTAAACATTCTATAAAAGAAAAAAAAATTTATGATATCTTCCCAATCAATAACAAAAAAAAATATAAATAAAATCCTTTGTTTGGTCAAATGAAACAATTTGCGTTTGGTGAATTTCATAATATCTTTTTATACCAATATGTATAGAATACTAAACATTCCAGGACACGATGATAAAAAATGTCGATAAAAAATAATCTCTGATGACTATGCAAAAAAAAGTAAATATGTCTTAAAGCTCAAAAAATGGTATTGACCATTTTATCAAATTTTATCTCAAAGCACAGTAGATTCAATTGCATTCAATGATTCAACGTATGTATTTGTGTTTTTATACGTCTATATCTAAGACCGCCGCCAAATATCAAATTCATTTAAAAAATAATGTAGCTGTGCTCTTCAACCCAAAATATGTTAAATATTTTGTGTATATAAATATGAATATATATATATATATATATATATATATATATAAACTAAAAATTAAACATTCTCTTCTATATAAAATCAATCTCAAAATTCATCAAACCTTTCTAATGATTTATATAAAAATGAAGAAAATAGACCCGTTGTTAATTGCTGCGAATTTTGAAGGAGATTTTGAGGTGTAGGTACTTTTGAAAAAAGTTATTTCATTTAAAACTGTTTTTCTAACCAAATCTCATTAGATTTTTATGCTTTTGTTTAAATTAAAGTTAAAAGCTGCCATTTTTATTCAATGCTAATGATCAATACCTGGTTAAATATTCTTTAGATTGATGCACCTAAAGTTCAAAACGTTTATAAACAAATATATAAATTTTTTTAATTATTAAAATAATGTTTTTAGCAATAAAATGAAGTAATAAATTATTTTATATGGTAATCACGCTATGAAAACTACGTTTTATCCACCAACGCACTCTAATGTATAACTTTTTTTTTAATTCTAATTTTCCCCTAATTAATCGGTACCCGGATTTTATTTCACAAATTACTTGTATTTGATGTCAGAGATCAGTAAAAAGGATTTATCCCAATATTCCTACCGGATGAATTTTTTTTTTTATTTTTCCAGCATAAAATACAAGTAATTTGTGAAATAAAATACAAGAGTTGAGCGTTTAGAGGAAAATTAGCATTCTTTGAATTTTAACAATTTTCTTTATTTAATCATTTTTTTTAAATAACAGTCTTCCGGTAGGAATATTGGGATAAATATATTTTGCTGCGTCTAGTCGTCCCGAAAACTGATGGAGTTGGAAGAGGGAATGGACTAGTTATCCCGAAATTTCGGGACTACTAGTCAAACTTATGAAAAATTATTTTTTTATTTATCATTTAATTTTTGTTTAATTTGAAATTTTTTTTCATTGTACCGAATTTCAGGATGACGAGTGATTTCTAAACTTTTTTTGCTGTTATGGTTTTTGAAGAGCGAAATATAGTAAATAATATGATGTTAATGTTTTTTGTCTACATGGTCTAAAATCAATATTTTTTTAATATTGATTATTAATTTCATAAGTTGTGAAAGAAATCTCTCTAGCAGCGCTGGGATTCGAACTCTAACTTGGTTAGAGCATCAGACCAGAAATCTGAAAGACCTGGAGTTCGAATCGCAGCGGAGCTAGGGAGATTTTTCTCATAACTTATAAAATTAATAATGAATATTCAAAAAATATTGATTTTATACCATGTAGACAAAAAACTTTAACATCATATTATTTTTTGCTGTTGTCCGGCACCACATGCCAGTAATTTGTGAAATAAAATTTGAGAACCGAGAGATTAAGGGAAAACTAGAATAACAAAAAATGTGTATACATTCCAGTGCACGAGTGGAGAAAACTGTCTAAAATAATATATTGCCTTATTTTATTGCTAAAAAAATTATTTCCGTAATTAAAAGAAATAATTATCTATTTTTGTTTATAAATGTGTCGATCTTCAGTTACACTTCGATTGAGTATGTACAACTCTATTTGGTTGACCTTATTCAGGAAAAATGAATTTTCAAATCATACGATTATTATTTTAATAAACAAATGCTTTCCTAAATAATTTCAATATTAATTAAAACCAGCCCAACAGAGTTGTAAAGAATATTTTAAGGAATAAAATATTCTCTTGATCATTAGGATTGAATATAAAAACTTCAGTTTTTACCTTAATACAATTAAAACTCAAACACGAAGATTCTAGTCATTATTGTTAAATAAAACATTTTAATTCTAGTTTTTTTTCAAGTAAGTTTGAGTATTTCGCACGAAATCAGTTACAATTAACAATCAGTAGATTTTTCTCAAATTTATAAACCATTTTAAAAATTGCTCAATTTTTAAAATGAACATCATTAACAAATGAATTAATTTTTTCAGGTATTAGATCTGGAATGGTGGCCCATAAGCCGAGATTCTTTGGCATATGGGTTCACAGTTATCCTGCTGATCGCAACCCTCCATGATGGTCGTATCGAGTGGTACGAAGCATTAATTCTCGTTATTTCCTATATTCTATACATTTTGGGTATGTAAACTTTTCGGATTGCAGGGGCAAAACTGCAAGATATTTTTGAGTATTTATTCCTTATCTCAAAATTTCTCGCCTAGAAAATTATTGCTAAAATTACATGCACACCAATATGATAATTCTAAAAAAAATTAAAAACAGAACAAACAATTAAAAATATAGAACCTAATGCCAATTTAAAAAATCTTCTTCACAATTATGATATTTGGATCAATTAAAAACGATATACATATATATATATATATATATATATATATATATATATATATATATATATATATATATTTTGTTGTTGTTGAAAAATCAGCAAAGATGTCATTTAACTACCAACACGATAAAGTTTTCAAATGTGTAATGCAAAGAAAAAGAGTTCACTGATCCTTTCAAGTCCAACCTTTAAATTTTTTAAAGTAACTTTTGTGGACGAAATAGACCGACTAGTGAAATTTTAATGTTCTCAATAAATTAATCGATACATATAGTCAATTGAAGAAAAAGTCGTCAGGGCTTACATAAAATTACAGAATAAATAAAGCAGTGCACGTTTTGTAAATATGGCAATACTTTTTTCTCCGTGCGACGAAACACTGACCGTGCAAAATTAATTATCTGCAATTACGTTTTTTACAGCGATGTGCTTCAACAAGCGTATCAGCCGCTTTATGAATTTAAGCGTATCAAAGAGAAGAAAGTACAAAAACTTAAATGAAGAGAGCCCTCTAATCACCAACAACAAAATTACTGATTCTCTCGTTGGAAATCAAACGATACAGCCAGTTTATGCCAATGGGAAGGATTCTGCTTTCTCTAATAGTAAGGATCCCTTTTGTACAAATTTTATTTATATTTTTAAGGAGCACAGCGCAAAACAGAGCTCAAAGAAGGGAAAATAGGGTAACTTTTTCATGAAAATGGGGAAAAATAGGACAAAAGTTGAACATTCACTTTTACATATGAGCCAATATACGTCAGAAATATCAGGATCTGCAAGTACTCGTGTAGAATATTATCGGGGCAGACTTTCTTTCAGTTGGGGCATTGTCTAGATCGTCTAATATAGACGGTCTTTCCTGGCCCTAATCGGGTGCTGGCTAGTCCGTCAAGACCAAACAAATTTTGAAGTATCAAAGAGAAATATTTTTTTCACATTTCCGAAAAAAACGAGGTAGTTTAAAAGTATCAACAATGAAAAATCTACATTAAAAAAAATGAATTTTTTTCCTCATCATCCAGTCAGTCTTCGGGCCCTAAGGGTGCTAGCTAGCCCCGCCATGGCCAAACATTTTTTTAAGTGTCTAATTCAAATATTTTTCTGCACATTTCCAAAAAAGGCAGGGTGTTAAGAAGTACCAAAAATGAAAAGTGAGCACTAAAAAAATGCATTTTTTCCTCAATACAGTCAGTCTTTTCGGGCCTAAGTCGCGTGCTGCCTAGCCTATCAGGGCCAACAATTTGTCTAACTTTTGAATAAAAATATTTTTTTTGCACATTTACAAAAATATTCAGGGCGTTTAAAAGTATAAAAAATGTACATTAAAAACAAAGATTTTTTTCTTATCATCTAGACAGTCTTCGAAATAATTTTTAACGACAACCATCTAAAATAGATTTTTATAAGACTGACTGACTAGCGCTGGATTAGCTCGTCCAGACTAGCGTTTGACCATACAAAAACGTTTCACTTCTACTGAGCTTGATAGTGGTCAGTTGGTCACATTAGCGGTCAGGACGGTCTATTCTGGTCCCGAATAGTTCCCCGATAATTTTTTACACGGGTAGTCGTTCAATTTTAATAAAACTCTGGAAAATTATAGTGTTACATAGGAGACATTTGGTCCCCAAAGGATTTGAAAAACTTTTCAAAATTACTGGAGTTACGCCATCTTGAATTTTGGCATCACATTGTTTTTAATTATCGATATTTCTCAAATCGTGATACGTATTTTAATGAAACTTAAAGATATTGCAGACAAAAGTAAATACGCTTTAATATCGTAATACAGAACAATATTTTTTTAATTTTGACAACAAGAAAGTCCAAACAAATTTTGAATCAATTCTTTGTCAATATCGCACCTTTTTAC
The DNA here is from genome assembly GCA_932195095.1 of Andricus curvator. Taxonomy (NCBI): domain Eukaryota; kingdom Metazoa; phylum Arthropoda; class Insecta; order Hymenoptera; family Cynipidae; genus Andricus; species Andricus curvator. Next base: position 312,520 of record CAKNYM010052991.1, read on the forward strand.
TTTTTTATAGTTAGATTATTAAAATGTCTTATAATTTCACTATTCATTTAAAAAAAATTGATGGTGACTTCTGGATCACAAGATGTCATGTTAATGTCTTCCTAAATCTTCCAGGTGTAACGAGTGACTTCGAATATTTTACTTTGACTTAAGAAAAAATTGTTATTTCACAACAAAGTTCGAACGTTTTTCTTGTTTAACTTTTCAGTGATACCATTTCTTTCAAGATTTTCAAATTTATTAGAACAGGACACAAATCAATGTAGTGACTAACTAGAAATAATGCCCAATAGGTTAGAGTCAAAAAATGATTTATAATGTTATAAACAAACAATTGAGCAAAAGTCATTTTTTCGTGATTCGCACTGATTAGCTATTTTCGATCCATAGATTTTGTATGAAATATGACAGATAATAATGTGCACTTACAATTAATTGAGAATAGCTGCTGTTTACTAATTATTTAAACTATTTTTATAAACAAATGCACACTTTAACCAATTTTTTATATATAGGTTTCATGTTTTTGTGAAATCAACTTGAAATGTTTTTCCAAAGACTCCTTGCTGTTATATTTTTCACAATTACAAAAACTGTTAATTATATAAACCATTTTGATATAAAAATGCACATTTTGACCATTTTTTCATGAATAAGCCTATTTTTTGCGAGATGAAAAAATAGAAATATCTTTCTCGGAACTGCTTGCTACCATTTTATTCATAGTGACAAAAACTGTTGATAATATGAACAATTTTTATAAATAAATGCACGTTTTTACTAATTCTTCATAAGTAGGCTTATTTTTTTAGCGGAATCAACTTGAAATGTCTTGTCAGACTACTTGCTGTCATATATTTCAAATTGATAGAAGCTATTAATTTTTTAAACTAAAATTAGGCCTATTCATGAACCAATCGTGAAAATGTGTATTTGTTTATACAAATTGTTCATATATTTAACAATTATTGTCATTATGAAAAACATGGCAGCAAGGAGTCTTTGGCAAGACATTTCAAGTTGATTTCGCAAAAAAATGAAGCCTGTTCATAAGAAAATGGTAAAAATATGCATTTGTTCATAAAAATTGTTGAAATAATGAACAGTTTATGTAAATATTGAAGATATGATAGCAAGGAGTCCCTTGAAAGACATTTCTAGTTCATTCCGCAAAAAAAAGTTAGGCCTATTCATAAAAAAATGGTCAAAATGTGCATTTGTTTATGGAAATTGTTTATATAGTTAACAGTTTTTATTGTTATGAAAAATATATTAACACGGAGTCCCTAGATAGAGACTTCTAGTTAACTTCCCAAAGAAATTAGGCCCATTCATTAAAAATTGGTTAAAATGTGCATCTGTTTATAAAAATTGTTTATATAATTAACAATTTTTTCCAATATAAATAATATGACAGCAAACAATCTTTGTCAAGACATTTCTAGTCGATTCCGCCAAAAAGCATATTTATGAAAAAATGGTCGAAATGTGTATTAGTTTACAAAAATTGATTTAAATAATTGCTAAACAACAGTTATTCTTAACTATGTATTCGCAATCGCAAATTAATCTATGTCATATTTCATACAAAATCTGTGGACTTTAAATAGCTAATCATTGCGAATCACGAAAAAATGAGTTTCGTTCATTAACTTGTTTATAACATTATAATAAAAATGTTACTTGCTCTAATCTACTGGAAATTATTTTGACGCAGTTATTAAATTGAATTATAACTGATATAAAAGATTTTGAAAGTCTTAAAAGCAATGGTAATACTGAAAATTTAGACAAAAAAAGTTTTAACTTTTCTATTAAATACCTAACAAAGGACCCGCACCAAATGTACAGAAAAAAGCCTTATGATATAAAATGAAAAAAAAATTGTCTTGTATTTTCGAACCTGCAAACTAAAAATTCGAAAGAAAAATGTCAGAAAGACGGACAGTTTTTCGACAAACACTTGTCCAAAGTTTCGATTTTTACATGTATTTTAATGGAAAAATGCTTATTTTAGCAAAATGTTTTTTTTCCTCAAAAACGCTATGATAGATTTGACTGAAACTTTTATATTTTGACGATCAGGCGTACCGAATCAAAAGATTCATACCCACGAACTAGAAAGATTAACGATTCTTTGGGTATACAGTATGTTTTTGGGGGTGTTTTTGTACCCTAAACATCCAAGTAACATATGTAAATCATCATTTCTTAGTAACTAAAATCAATAGAGATTTTTATTCAACTGCTACGGTATGAAACGACTTTCTAATAAGTGGAGTAAGCGTACATAGCAAGAATATGTTTTGACCTAATTTTAGGGGATGTTTTACCATCCCTTAAACAATGAGTCTGAAGTTCCTAACGCATTAATCAATAACGAAAAATAATTGTATTTTTAAATGCATGAAAGCTGCTATTTTATGACAGAAAATAGTCGCGTACAACCTTAAAAACTTCTTAAAGTACTTTCAACCCCTCATCAAATATAAAACTCACCCAACCTACCCCTAAATATATTTAAAATTCAACAAAACCAACCTAATTCAAAAATCCGCCCAGTTCTTGCTGATAATAATTTCAATTAATTCCAAAGGGGCACACATAAAGTCTCAACCCTTCAGCATATGTAGAACTAACCCCAGCTACCCCCGAATATTTTAAAAGTTTAATAAAATCACCCTAATCCAAAAATACGCCAGGTTTTTCTGATAATGTTTTCAGTTGTTGCCAAAGGGACAAAAAAGTGTCTCAATCCCTCAGCACATATAGAACTCACCCCAGTAACCCCTAAATATTTTTTAAATTCAATACAATCACCCTAATCCCAAAGTACGCCAGGTTTTTTCTGACAATATTTTCAGTTGATGCCAAAGGGGCAAAAAAATGGCACAAACCCTCAGAACATGTAGAACTCACCCCAGTCACCCCTAAATATTTTTAAAATTCAATATAAAAAGCCCAATTCCAAAATACGCCAGGATTTTGATGATAATTTTTTCAATTGATGCGAACGGTTCACACAAAAAGTCTCAACACCTCAGTACATGTGGAACTCATCCAAGTCTAAATATTTTTAAATATTTTCAAAATTCAATAAATTCAAAAAAGTAAGATGAGAGGACAGTTTTCAAATACGCACTTATCAAAGTTCCAATTTTTACATGTATTTAATGGAAAATGATTGTATTGAATTTTAAAAATATTTAGGGGTGACTGGGGTGAGTTCTATGTGCTGAGGTTTTGAAACCTTTTTTTGCCCCTTTGGCAGCCACTGAAAATATTTTCAGAAAAATCCTGGTGTACTTTGAAATTATGGTGATTTTATTTTACTTTTAACATATTCGGGGGTGGCTGGGGTGAGTTCTACATGTGCTGAAGGGTTGAGACTTTATGTGTGCCCCTTTGGCATCAATTGAAATTATTATCAAAACTGGGCGGATTTTTGAATTAGGTTGGTTTTATTGAATTTTAAAAATATTTAGGGGTAGCTTGGGTGAGTTTTATATCTGATGAGGGGTTGAAGTGCTTTAAGAAGTTTTTAGGGTTGTACGCGACTATTTTCTGTCATAAAATTGCAGCTTTCATGCATTTAAAAATAAAATTATTTTTCGTTATTGATTAATGCGTTAGGAACTTCAGACTCATTGTTTAAGGGATGGTAAAACATCCCCTAAAATTAGGTCAAAACATATTCTTGCTATGTACGCTTACTCCACTTATTAGAAAGTCGTTTTATACCGTAGCAGTTGAATAAAAATCTCTATTGATTTTAGTCACTAAGAAATGATGATTTACATATGTTACTTGGGTGTTTAGGGTACACAAACACCCCCAAAAACATGCTGTATACCCAAAGAATCGTTAATCTTTCTAGTTCGTGGGTATGAAACTTTTGATTCGGTACGCCTGATCGTCAAAATATAAAAATTGTAATCAAATCTGTCATAGCGTTTTTGAGGAAAAAAAACATTTTGCTAAAATAAACTTTTTTCCATTAAAATATACATGTAAAAATCGAAACTTTGGACAAGTGTTTGTCTAAAAACTGTCCATCTTTCTGACATTTTTCTTTCGAATTTTCAGTTTGCAGGTTTGAAAATACAAGAAAAAATTTTTTTTAGAATTTTTTATCATAAGGCTTTTTTCTGTACATTTGGTGCGGGGTCCTTTGGCGTTAGTACGAGTGAAATATCCGGATACTCATTATAGCTGGAAGACTTAAGGCCATTCGTAGAAAAAAAACATGAAAATCCATGAAGAATTCACAATTCACCTGTTGGGTGATTTTTGTTCAAAAAAGGTGTTTTTCCCATTGTTTTTCCCATTGTTTTTCCCTTTGATTGTAAATTTGAAACTACACTTCCTAATGCTCCTAAACGAAAGTAAGAAAAATTCAAGTTTGAGTGACTGAAGTATTTTAGATTTCAAAAATATTTAATTTGTGTTGATTCAACAAACACATATTTTAGCTTTAAAGTCTTAGTTAAATCCTAAATAGTTTAGTTTGAAATCGTTCAAATAAAAATTTGTAAATTTTTGATTGCTAATAGTTAAAAACCAAATCTTAGACTGATCAACACTCCGATAAAGATTTTAAATTCTGGTAGATCAATTATGAACGTTTGACTTTAAATTGTTCAAATTAGAAGATTTAACTTTGCAGTTGATCAACTTAGAATATCCTATTTTTCATTCATCAAACTTTTACATTGAAATTAAAAATTGTTAAATTTCTAATACTTCTTTTTAAAATTACTACATATTTTTCAACTGTTCCAATTTTATATTGGATAACAACTTCTGTTTCTGGTTTTCACATTTTCAACATGTTCTAAAGTGTTTCAGCTTCAAATTTGGCTTAAAAGTGTTTATTTCTAATTGTATTTTTAAATCTCGTATATATTTAAAGAAAAACGGGGAAAGTTTTTCAAGAATGGGGAAAAAAAGGAAAATTTAAAATAAAAGGGGAAACAAAGGGGAATAGGGGAAAGACTGTGATTCCCTTGTTAATGGAGAATTAAAAATGAGTTCATTCATTTTCGTCACCAATCAGGAACATATTTTGTTGATTCAACCAAAACATTTTTTCTGTATCTGGGCACCAAGATACTTTGTTGTCACTCCCAAATTTTGTTGCGTCACAAAAAACTTAATTTTTGTTGAACTAATTCTAATAAAACAGTTCTCTTATGGTATTTGTATGATTCTACAATAATCCACTTCAGAGTATCCCATATTATGAGATTATACAATTATCGATAAATTAAGATCAAATTCCATTATAGTATTGAAGTATTGGTTTTTGATTATTCTCCATATTTTATCACTTCTTCTCTCCTTTTCTCTGTTATTTTTGCAACCACTATACCTGAGCACTTGATGCAGCGAAGGTGCTTAAAAAGGGGTCAAGTTTTAATCGCTTCTCACCTCAGATCAGCTCTCTAATATAATATTGATTGCTGAAATTCTGAGCCCTCGAAGTCTCAGATACACAGAGCGCGTCAAAAACGTGTAGGGATGAATTTTCAAATAAATTATTTTCTTCGAATTAAAAAAAAATCATTCTTTGAAAGCCAAATTTTCGAAGATTTTAATTAATCATTGGATTTCTAAATCTTACCGATTTATTAATTGTTACAGATTGCTCAGACGTCTTAGATATGAGCAGCCTTGAATTCAGTAGTGACGATTCACGTAAGTATATCAATTAAAAAATTAGTATCATTACAATGTAGTCAAATTAAATTATAATTTAGAAGTGTGATGCAAAATTTGAAAATGATTCATTTTCAATTACTTAGTTTCAAATTCCTGCTATAAAAATACTTCAATTTTAAATGAAGTTTGGAATTGTTTCATTTTTAATACTTCAAGTTTGAATTCATTCATTCTTGAAGGTTCCAATTCGAAATAATATAATTCTATTAAAATGTAAAGGTTTATTACAATTTCACATCCTTCAATTTTAAACGGTGAAAATGATACTGGATTTTTAAAAATACAGAAATCTCATTTTGAATTTAGAAAAATCTATCCAATCACTTTCAATATTATTTAATACTTCATGATATAATAGATACCTGATAATAATTTGTATCATCTTTAAAAAATTTATCATTCCAATTTTCTGCTTCTAAAGCTTAGATTCGATAATATTGATTTTTAAGTTTTTTAATTTTCAAATGCTCAATTAGGAACGTTACAAAATGTCTAAATGTATAATTTTGTTATTTTAGTGTTGTTGAGCAGATAAGAAAATTGAAATGTACAGTTTTTTATGCTTTTTTAGAATTATTAAATTTGTACGGGCATTATATTTGAAGTTGATCATTTTCGGAGATTTCAAATTGTATAATGTTGTAAGCTACCACTTTAAACTCACGCAATTTTGAATTTTTTTCATAATATCTAATTTTGAAGTCCTTTAAGGAATTATTATTAGGAATTAAATAATGGTCAAAAATAAATTTGAATTTTTTCGAATTAAAGGTTCTTTTTTCGGAATGAAAAGAAATCTTAGATTTTTTCTTTTTAATACCTTTTGTTTAAGCAATCAATATATTATTATGACTATTTTAATATAAATTGAAAAAATGTTCTCACTACAGTTTTGATAGAGTTCTCCATGCCCTTTCTATTGACCATAATAATTTTTTATTGATATTAGGGAAGTCATAAATCGTTGAAATATTAAAAAAAACTAGACTAACAAATTCCCCCCTTTCATTCAAAGCCAAATGTTAAAAATTAAATATTGGACTTTATTCAACTCACTAACAATATTAAAAATAAAAATTTCCTCTTTTAATTTAGAAATAAATTAAAAATCAAAGTTTCCTCCCTTGCAACTCAATCAAAATATTAAAAATCTGCCCGCTTCGCGGGCACATTCTCATGGCGCGCTTCGCGCGCGGCTCGCTGCGCTCGCAAGTTTGAGCGCGCCTAGGGCGCGCGACTGTTGGATCTCGCGCTTCGCGCTCGATCATATATTTATCTCGCGCTTCGCGCTCGATTATGTATTAACCTCGCGCTACGCGCTCGGGCGTATTTACATCGCGCTTTACGCTCGTCTCCTCTAGATTTTTGAACTTCGTGTTCGACTTCGATGAAAAGAAAAAGTTTGTTTGCAAATATTATAAAATTATCAAAACCTCTACATATTAAGTGATTGTTAAATTTGTTTTTATTTTAGACTGAAAAGGAACTTTATTTACTCAGGTTCTATCGACCTTAAGGAACACATTCTCATCGGGACACTCGCGCTTCGCGCTCGATATTTGATTTGAAAATCATTTGAACCGTATGATAGAAACAAAAAAGTTTGAGCGCACTTACGGCGTGCGATTTGGCAAATACACTGAATGCGCACTTTGTGTTTCGTCTTATATGTTCTTCATATACAAATTACTAAATTTGTATTTGATTTCAAATGAAAAGTAATGATATAATTCAGGCGACAAATTTTATTAGTTAACATTTTATTTTAGCTTGTGCCGTTTATCAAAAAAGTTAATTTTTTCATTTTCAATATATTCTTACCACAAAAATTGATTAAGGGTTTGTAAGTCTTTTTTGAATGCACAATTTTTGTTCATTTATATGTTTTCGTACCTTGCATTGTTTTTTCAAAAATTTGATTTTTTTACTGTCAATGTTATTTTCACGAATAAAAAAAAACCACGCATCCTATCGAAACGTGAGTCACAATAAATTTGTACCTCTTCCTTGGATGAACAAATTTTGTTTCGGTCATTTTTTCGTAGCTGGTAATATTCGTCTGAAAATTTGATTTTTCTATTTTCAATGCTGTTTTTTACGAATAAAACAAAAACTACGCGTCATATCAAAAGGTGAATGATAAGAAATTTGTAGATCTTTTTTAGGTGCACAATTTTGGTGAGATGATCTTTTCTGGTATCTTGCATAGTTTGACAGCAAAATGGCTTTTTTGATTTTTTATTAATTTTTTGTGCGATCAAAATTTGAATTTTTTATTTTTCAAAAAATTCAAAAAGTTGTTATGAAAATATTATAGGGTGTTCAGGAATCAACGTTTTTCTCCTCTTGACTTTTTTTCATATCGTGCGTTTTTCGGCTTAAAATGTTCATTTTCGTTTGTTTTTTGGAATTTTGAAAATGCTATAACTCCAGTAATTTTTTTTTTATCGCGAAAAGTCATGAGAATATTTTGTTCGTCATTTTGCGTACTACTAATAACCGTACATAGAATTTTCAAATCTTCAAAAAAAGTAGTCTCAAAAATTTTCAAAATGTGCTCACTTTTTGGATTTTCATCCAAAATAGCTGGTTAACGAACTCGTTCTCTATTTTTCGGCCATAAAAAAGTGTGCCAAAGCTCAATCAAATCTGATCATTTTTTCGAAAGTTATCGTGGCTACAGACAGACAGACAGACAGACTGACAGACAGACAGACAGACAGACTACAGACTACAGACAGACAGACACCTTCGTAAAAATCGTTTTTTCTAGCTCAGGGGGTCTCAAAACGTGGAGATTTGATGAAAACCGACTATGTCAAATTTTACATAAAACCAATACCTTCTCATTAGAATGAGAATGTAAAAATAAAAGATATCCCTCTTACAATACAAAAAAAAATTAAAATAAAAAATTTCACCCTTTTCATGTTAAGAAAAATGTGAAAATTACAGAATTTTTTCTCCTTCAGCTCAATAAAAATAGAAAATGCCCCTATTCGAATTCAGAAATAAATTAAAAATAATACTTCCCTTTTCCATTTCAGAAAAAAGTTGCACACAAAAATTTCCTCCCTTCAAATTGAAAAAAAAAGCATTAAAAATGTTAAAAATAAAAAGATTTCCTCTTCCGATTCAGAAAAAGATTGAAAATGAAAAATTCTTCCCTTCTATTATAAGAAGAATGTTGAAAATAAAGAATCTGCCGAGCTTCGACTAAATTAAAATATTAATGGAAATGTTTTTTGTAATAAAAAACTTCCGTTTCTAATGAGGAGGAAAAAAACAAAGTTTCCTTCATTTAACTCAATAAAAATGTTAAAAGTAACAAAATTTCAATTTTCAATCCAGAAAAAAATTAAAATTAAACTTTTCAAACTCGAAAGAATTTCAGATCAAACTCATTCAATATTTTTACGTAATATTAAATGGGTGACATTTAAAAATTATTGGAAAGGTTTTTCTTCTAAAAAAACTAGATTATTAAGAGAGTTATAAATCACAAAACACATTGTAGATTAGAAATAATGCCTTATATATTAAAGGGGTTCTAATTTTTAATTTTACACTATTAAAAGTTTTATAAATTTATGAATTAAAATTTTTTATTATTCATTTTAAATACTTCAAATTCAGAGTGTTCTGATGCTTTGCTTTCGTAGTTCAGTATTTAATACTAAATTAAAGAATTTTTTAGGTTTTGAAAGTTTCCATTTTTTATTTTTAATGACCTGGAAAAATGTTTGTTAACAAAGAAAAGACCAACATTTTGTTAGAGGTCCCCTCAAATATTATTATGAATAGTTTTGATGTTCTACAAAATCTGTTTCAAAAATATTTTCGTTGATGGTTAAGTGTAATTCATTTCGTCTTAGCTTTAAAATAGTGCGTGAATAAAAACAGGATTTTTCTGCTTTCCGAAAATGAATCAAACAACCGATATTCCATCATCCTTATTTTATCAAATCAGCTTTTAAAACACAAAATATTAAAAAATTTGTTATTATGGATTTTTAAATTGTTAGTTGATAATAATTTCAAATAAAATGATTTCTCTAAATCTGAATTTGTAAAATGAATAATTGAAAAGCAAAAATCAGCCACTGTTTCAATCAGTTATTATATTTATCTAATCGTTACTCAAGCACTAATTGAATTAGTGAAAAAATTAGGGTATTTTGTTTGACCAAAAATTAGTTGAATTATTTCCAATAATATTTCAGTACATTTGTTTGCTGAAAATTAGTTGTTGACTGTAAATTAGATAATTTAACTAATCATTAGTTAAATTTAGATAAATAATTCAGAATTAAGGAATAGATAATAAATATAAAGTTAAACTTCAAAAGATTTAGAGAGCATATAATGAATATAAAGTTAAACACGCGTTATCCTTTTCATGAAGAAAAAAACAAATTTAGATGCATTTGCAGTATAGGAACCTTTTTGTCTTTGCGTGTGGATTAACAACCATTTCACGCTAGAGGCGGCTGCACAAAAGAGAAGCCTTTATTTCGCGAGTGTAAATACACAAAGCTTGCCTGCAATTAACCCGACTCCTGCTTTTAGAATAAATAAAAAAAACTTGATGAAAGTAAAGATAAAGTGAGCATTATTCAATTGTAGGGGATACAGAAATTTTATTCTGAATAATTTATGGAACATAATAATAATCCTACAGAAAAACGTTTTTTATTGATTCAAGTGAATTGTAAAGGAATCAATATTGTTTATTGTTCACCATAACACAGTGAATAAGACACAGAAATCAAGATTTCTTTTGATTTCAATTTGAAGCCTCCGTTATTTGAAAGATTATTTAATTGGAAGTAAATAAATTTCCAATGGCTAGTTCCAAAATGATTTCATTCGTGAGAAGTGAATTTGAAAAACTAAATTTTAATATTTAAGTAGAAAAGATAAACATATAATAACGAATACTCTTTCTGAATTATTAATTTTGTAGGATTTACTCTGACAGTTTTTAATTTTAAGTGCCGAAAACTTCGTGGGGAAATCTTCACTTCAGAAATATTGTTCAAAGTCACTATAGAATAATAGAATCAAGGATTCTGAACCACAAAAATCAGATTAAGATTTGAAAGAATTCGGAGATCCCATGATTCAGTGACTCAAACACAGTTTCAAATCTCGTCGTAAATATCGGAAATCTTTCACATCTTTAAAAATCCATCGGGCCACAGTGAGAGATTTGGAATCATAAATCACTAATTCCGATTGTTAACAATTTTGGCGTCGCGGGATTTAAATGAGAAATAAGCAAACAAAGCATGATAAATCTATTTTTTGGAAAAAATGAGTTACCCATGGTTTTAGCATTTTTAGGGCTCTAGTAATATGATTATTGGCACCTGGTTCACACAAAAATTCTATCCCATTAAAATCTCGCTTTAAAAATGTCATAACCTTCCAAATATTTATTTTAAAAATCGTTTATTTTGTAATAAAGCGTTTAATATGCTTTAAAAACTGCATAAATCTAAGCTTATAGGTTGAATAATTCGATAATATTGGATAACCTGTTAATGGATTTCCTCTATATGATACTATTTGAATGTTTCTTCTATCTGTGGTGTCTTTGAGATACAGCTTTTGTCTAATTATTGAGGAATCATCTCGAATGTATTTATCATATTTTGTTCGCTTATACACCTAAAATGGTTTCAGAAGTGAATAACCTTTCGACAAATTTAAAAACTTTAGATTTTGTAGGTTTGAACAGAGATGTTGAATTTGTACTTTTCAATTTTGATAGTATTTAACGATGGGTTAAACACTTCGATTTTCCGTGTACACTAGATTACAACATTACAAGATTGCATAAGATTACAAGAAGTTACATAAGATTACACCAGATTACATAAGATTACACAGGATTACATGAGATTACAAAAGATTATAGGGATTACACGGGATTAGATGGATTAAATGGTATACATGGGATTTCAAAACATTACAATGGATTACACAAGATTACACGGGACTAAAATTGAATTACGCAACTGAAAAAAGAAATATTAAAATGACTAATAATATAACAGACTGTGTCATATATACGTACGAAAATGTGAAGAATTAATCTCGGAATTAATGTGGAAATATAATTGATATTTAAAATTTTTTGTTTAATTCTATACTTGATTGAACAAACAATTAAGTTTACATTTCTTTTATTTATGCGAAAATGGAAATTATTTGTTGCATATTTTAAAATAATATTTTTCCGTGTGAAATACTTTTTTTTTAATATTTTTTTTCTCAAGAATGAAGTATATTTTCAGAATTTTATGTAGTATTTAAAAATTATATTATCTAAAATAAATGCAATTACACCATTCATTTGATAATTACAAAATGAAGAAGGATAAAAAGAAAATATTCGAACAACGGTAAAAGAAACTTAAAACAAACAAATGCAATAATAATTTAGCAAAACAGGTACAAGTGATATAAAGCCCCTGGTGAGGTACCATATACCATTTTTAAATTTTGAAAGAATTCAAACTAACATGAAACCAAAAAATTTTGCATTACTTAAATCTAAAATTATTCCTAATTGTTTAAAGCATTTCAAACCTAAAACTGACCATCAGGAATTTAAATTGAAAATTTTACAATTTAAAAAAATGTCACAGTAAAATTGCCCTTCAATTTTTTAAATTTCAGTTTGAAACTATTCCAATGGGTAGATTTTCAGTTATACAATCTGAAAGTATTCACGAGCACAGGATTGGAAATTATTTAATTTTGAACACAATCAATTTGAAAATGTCCTGATTTATGAACTTTCTATAATATTATTAAATTTTCAATTAAAAATCTTTCTTTCTTGAAGACTTGAGTCTTAACCGGGAAACATGGGAAAACAACATAAACTTTTATACCAGTTTTATGTTTTTATAAGAGAAGGCACACCTTGATTTATGACAATATCATTTTTTTAACTGCAAAGTATTTCTTACGACATTAATAAAAATGTATTATAATATGAAATCTAATAACCAATATGCTTGATATTTTGTTGAACATATTGACGAGAGTCCATACAAAACCTCAAATACTCGATAGGTATTTTTAGATAGTTTTACACCCTATCGCGCTTTTATAGCTAGTCTATATTTAATATAGAATTTCATATCGTCTTTGTATAGTAGATACTCATATACTTGAAAGATTTTAGTTATTTACTTATTTATTTATAATTTCCAAAGCTTTACAATTTTTCTGCCCAATTTCTTACCGTATAAATTACTCGTTTATAGTGGAAATCGTGAATATTACGAGAGATATCCCTATTCGAATTCAGAAATAAATTGAAAAGAAGTCTTCCCTTCTCCAATTCAGAAAAAAAATTTAAATACCAAAATTTCCTCCCTTCCAACTCAATAAAACATAAAAAATGCTAAGAATGAAACATTTTCATCTTTCGATTGAGAAAAAGATTTAAAATAAAAAATTCTTCTCTTCCATCATAAGAAAAATATATTATTAATATTATATTAAAATATTAAAAACTGTTAATAAAAATATTAAAATATTATTATTATTAATTTTTAATCTGCCCCGCTTTAACTCAATGAAAATATTAATTAAAGTCTTTATAATTAAAAAACTCCCTTTTCCAACTCAGAAAGAAAACCCAAAGTTTCCTCCCTTCCAATTCAATAACAATGTTAAAAATAACAAAATTTCCTCTTTCAATCCAGTAAAGAACGAAAATTAAACATTTCAAATTTGAAAGAATTTCAGATCAAACTCATTCGATTTTAAATAATTTTATATGATATCAAGTGGGTGACATTTACAGTTATTGGAAAGGTTTTTCTACCGAAAACTTTAAAAATTAGATCATTAACAAAGTTATAAATCACAAAATCAGTAGATTAGAAATAATGCCCCATACATTAAAGGGGTTCTAATTTTTAATTTTGCACTAATAAAAGTTTTATAAATTAAAATTTTTTTATTTTTATTTTAAATACTAGATACACATGTACTTGAAATACTTTAGTTATTTAGTTATCGAAGTGTCTCATCATCCCGAAATTCGGGATGAGTAGTCACATATTTCTCATAAGTTTGGCTAGTCGCCCTAAAATTTTGGGACGACTATTTCATCCCTTTTTACAGCTCCCCAAATTTTTCGGGAAGACTAAACTAGCCTTTCGTTTTAGTTATTTATTTATAATTTCCAAAGCTTTTCAATTTTTTCTGCCAGAATTCTTACCATATAAATTATTCTTTTATAGTGGAAATCGTGAACATTACCAGCTGGCCAAATCCAAAAATGGAGAGACTTTGGTGGGTCCTTACCTGGCCAATTAATTTCCTGCTTCTCATCACAATTCCGGATTGCAGAAGACCCTCATTGAGAAATTATTATCCACTGACTTTCATCATGTGCATTGCCTGGATAGCTAGCATGTCGTATATGGTTGCATGGGATATCACTATTATTGGTAAGACATTTCATTTCAATTTCGGAATTAATAATATTACAAATTTTGAAGAGTTGGAAATATTTTCTGTGCTTATTTTTAATTTATTTCAGGTGACACTCTCAAAATCCCTGATTCTGTAATGGGATTAACTTTCCTCGCTGCTGGAATGAGCGTACCTGAAGCGGTTTCAAGTGTCATCGTTACAAATCAAGGTACTTGCATAAAACCTAAATCAGATTCAGAATTCATCTCTTTTAATTAAAAATTCTACTATTTGGTTGAAGATTTAACTGGTTTTTGAACATTCTTTTTTTTAGTAGAAAATCAATTTTCTTAACTATTTCCAATTTTAACTGAAAATTGATCGTTTTTAATTGAAAATTCAAACTATTAAATTTTTCATTGAAAATTCATATTTCTTTGTCGAAAATCCAACTACTTGGTTACAAGTTGAATTATTTGTTAAAAATTCATTTTATTGATTTGAAATTTATCTTTTTGGTTGAAAATTCGTTTTTTTGTTGTTAAAAATTAACTTTTTTAACTGAAAATTTTAATATTTCATTTTTGATTGAAAATTTCTCATTTTTTGCGAAAATTAAACTATTTGGTTTCAAAGTTATGTATTTTGTTATAATCTTCTGTTTTGTAGAAAATTTATCTTTACGATTAAAAATTTAACTATTTAGTTGAAACCTAAACTAATTTGATGAGAATTCATTTTATTAGTTGAAAATCCATCTCTTTAGTTGAAAATTAAACTATTTTGTTGAAAATTCGTTTTTTTTTTTTTTTTAAATTAATTTTTGAACGGAAAATTGTAACTATTCCATTTTTGGTTAAAAATTGATCGTTTTTAGTTTAAAATTTAACTATTTAGTTAAAAATTAACTTTTTTTTTTAATTTATATTTTCGGGTTGAAAATTCGTCTGTTTGGCTTAAAATTTCAACTTTTTAAATTGAAATTTCGTCTTTTTTGAGTTAAAACTTCTATGATTTTTGTAGAAAATTCAACCATTTGGCTGAAAATTAACATCTTGGTAGAAAATACCTACTTTAGGGTAGAAAATTCAACTGTTTTCTAAATAATTCGCCTTTTTGGCTTGAAAATTCCACGATTTGCTTGACATTCTTTCTCTTTCTTAAGGGGAGAATCCCGTGTAATAGCCCTAAAATTAGGATATTTTTGGGGATGAAAAAAATAACGCATCTTTCCAAAACTTTTGTTGTTTATTAAGGTACTCTTAAAGTATAAAACAAATTTCTTTCAGCCTGATACATCAATAATATTTTGATTTATAAGAGCGGATGTTCGACATGTTCAAATTCGATAGGTCAATTTGTCCGATTTCTAGCTCCTCACACAAGGGTCGGAAATAAAAAAATCAAGAAGTTTTTAAATATTTGAAAAAAAATCCGATTTTTACCCAAAAATTTGCCTGAATTTGTTTTAAAAAATTGTTGAAACAAATTTTTTCAATTTGGAGTGGTTCACCGACAAATGACACATATCAGCAATCTGTATACGCGAGTTTTTTTCGATCGGTCAAATACTTTTTGAGCTATGAATCGGGCAATTTTGAAAAATGTGAAACCCAGAAAACCGCGTTTAAGGGGAGAATCCCCTGTAATAGCCCGAAAATTAGGGTATTTTTGGGGATTTTTTATAGGATGAAAAAAATAGCGAATCTTTCTAAAACTTTTGTGGTTTATTAAGGTACTCTTGAAGCATTAAACAAATTTCTTTCACCCTGGTGCATAAATAACATTTTGATTTATAAGGGCCGACCAGCCAGCTGGCGAAGGCCGCCCGGGCGCGCTGTTTCGAGGATAAAGAGCTCAGCTACGGCTCTGGGATTTTCACCATATGCTTTTGGGATGCCAAGCTATCATTTAAGCCAAAAAAAAATCGATTTTTTGGATTCGCTACACGGGATTCCCCCCTTAAATGGAAAATTTTTCTTGATTGAAAATCTGAAAATCTTGGTCAAAATTAATCTGTTTCGGTTGAGGATTAAACTATTTTGTTGAAAATTAGTCGTAAGTGGTTGAAGTAAATTTTTTGAAATTTAAAATTAATATCTTATTTGTCTGAAATATCAACTATTACATATTTCGCTGAAAATTTATAATTTTTGGTGGTATTGGACTATTTTTCATTAAAAATTAAAATCATCTTTTGGTTGAAATATAAACTATTATATTTTTGTTAAGAATTATTCTTAAACTGTTTTCTTGAACATTCATCTTTCTGGAAAGAAAATTCGACCGGGTGGTTTGAAAATTCAACTTACTGACTTCTGAAAAATTCGTCTTCTTGGCTTGAAAATCAAACTATTCGGTTAAAAATGCAACTGTTTTTGGTTGCAGTTTAATTTTTTTTTAAACATGTTCATGTTGAAAATTTGTCTTTTTTTATAGAAAATTCGTCCCTCTAGGTTGAAAATTCATCTTTTTTGGTATAACAGTCCATTGTTGAAAATTCATCTTTCTTGGTTTGACAATCAACTGTTTTTTTTTCAATTCGTCCTTTCGGCTTGCAAATTCGATCATTTTCTTGAAAATTTTATATTTGTAGGTTGAAAATTCAACTACTTGGTTAAAAATTGAACTGTTTTGTTGCAAATTCCTCTATTTTGCTTGAAAATTCAACTGTTTGGTCGACAACTCTTTTTTTTCGTTGAAAATTCATCTCTTTTGATAGAAAATTAATTTTGTTGTGGTTGAAAATGCAATAGATTTCAACTTGAAATCTTAAACGTTTCATATTTAATTCATTATGGTACCTATGCAATTATTCTATTTGAAAGAATTTATTCCCCAATTATTTTCCCTATTTCACACAAAGTTTGAACACCCTGGAGAGTTCAAGCTTTTGTGTGATGATCTGTGACCAGGAAGGGGAGGGTGGAAAAAGTTTTCAAAATAACGTGACGTAGATTTTGAACGGCCTCTAGCCAAAGTTTCTTGAAAATTTAAGTCTGCAAAGTTCCTCAATAAAATGGACTATTTAAACTTGATATTTGTGAGAGGAAATAAATTGTTTCATAATAAGCCAAAGAACCATAACTAATTTGGCATCAATTTTTCATTTGATAAACCTTTTTACACGTGAAAAATTAGGTTTCAAAGAAAATTGGAAAAGTGGAAGACCCATAGAGAAAAAGTTAAATAAGGCTATATTTTGAAATGAAAGTTTAAATTCTTTAAAAACTTCAGATAAATATTATATTGTTGTTTCATGTTTTTCATAATTTAAGTTATCTCCACATTTTAGCAAGGAGGAGCAAAACAAGTTGCAAAATAAAATATAAACATTTGTTTCCATTTTCAGGACACGGAACAATGGGAATAAGTAATTCAATCGGATCCAACATTTTCGACGTGTTGTTGTGTCTTGGACTTCCATGGTTCATAAAATCAATATTTTCCCCGAAAGTAGCAGGAGATCATTCTGTAAAAATTAATTCAGAGGGTCTCGTATATAGCTCAGCATCTTTATTTTCGACGTTGATTCTATTATACGTCGTTATCGCCAGTAACAAATTTAAACTAGACCGAAAAGTTGGCCTTATTTGCCTTTCAATGTACAGTGTCTTTTTGGTATTTGCAGCCGTTGTCGAGCTTAACATCTTCTTTGTTGTCAATAAGCCAACTTGTGTTCACTGACATTAACTAAAGCTCTAGATCATAACAAATTCAGTGGATTTATTTTTATTGCAATCGGAATAATGAAAATAAGTCCAAAATATATTTATTTATTGCATGGATAGATAATTCTACCAACAATAGATTAAAGTACAGAAAAAGTTATATAGAAATTATATAAAATATCATTTCATGTTTATATTCGGCACAAATATAGACTTAATAATAATAAAATAATTCGTGCTAGATTTTTTATTCTATATTGGGATTATAGAAGGACTTGTAAAAATGGCCATGACATCAAACCAAGGCAACAAATTAAAATAAGTCAAATTTTAAAGTTCGACTTGATCATTTTTCCCTATCAGTGAAAATGTTTGTAAGTCGGATTTGAAAAGTTATTTGTTGAATCTATGTTAATCCCTTGATAGATAATTCTTTGACGATAAAAGTATTGAAATAAAAATATTACGGATACGTGTAAATTTTGAATTAGGGCAATGTTCTGCCCTAAACAATATCTCAACTTTTATGCAGTTTTAATCTTTTATTTTTAATTAAATTGCAACGCGTGTAATAAGTCATAAGCGAAAAATTAAAACTTATAATAATATGTAGATAGAATGCCTCAATGACTAGAACTCGCAAATGAGCAAATATTTGTAGATTGTAGTGTAGGCCTGTGTATAAAAATTATAACGATTTATTAAACTGTTAAAATAAATGTTCAGTGTTCACGTTAGACCTATGTTTACGTAATTTTGAAGAAGAAACTTCAAGCAGATTGTAAATAAATCGTAATACTCCATATTATCATCTTTAATGTTACATATATTATACATAATAAATAGCATCAATATTTTTGTATCGGACTTATGTAATTTAAATTTTTAACCTGCCCCCTCCCCACCAAGAATAAATTGTTATATTACTATCAAATGTATATTAAATGTATGTTATATTAATTTTTGAATCTGGGTCCAGGACCTCTATATTAGGCGAAAAATGTTACTGTACAATTTTTGTCTGTTGATTTTTTTCATATCATGTGTCTTATCGAAAAACAGTCTCAAACAAATTTGTAGATCTTTCTAAGATGAACAATTTCGCTACTTAATATTTTTATAATATTAATATCATCGAAGTGAAATAAGTTACATCGTTACATCATACTTAATATATTATTATATTTTTATTATTATTAATTAAATTATATATATATAATATAAATAAAGTGTTATTGCAAAAATTCGGTGATTAATATTTTTGGTCATTCATGGTAATTTTACCGGTAAATATGGTAACTTAGCATAAATTACCCAAGATTCATTTTTAAAAATTTCCGTAAATTTCCTGACACTTATGAAAATTTTCGGTAATTTATGGTAATTTTACCGGTAAATATGGTAACTTACCATAAATTACCCAAAATTCATTTTAAAAAATTTCCATTAATTTCCGGAAATTTATGAAAATTTTCGATCATTTATGGTCATTTTGCAGGTAAATATTTAATATTTTAATTATTAATTATTATATGGGGTATTTTACCCTCTATCGTCACGAAGGGGGCTGGAAAAGTCTAGTAAGTTCCTGTAAGTAAATTAAATTGTGCTATGATGAAACCAAATATTTATAGTAACGACGAAGCTGCGCGTACATCGTATTTCTTTGGTATAAGACTATAAGATAATTTTTCTCAAAATTTCAACCACCTCCCCTATCTGTAAATATGGAACTCCGCAGCTACAAATTTCAGGGCGTTGTTTCCTCATAATATACTGTCGAAAAATGCCCCTAACTTTAAAAATCGCTTCGGACACTTCAGGAGGGTTACTTATTAGGTATTACCCCGTACATTTCACTCGTATTAATTCGTAATAATTCGAAATAATGCGTAGTAGTGCTTAATAGCGAGTAGCATTTTCGTTTACGCTATATTTTTGTTGCATTTTGTGCATACTCGATTCTCCGCATTGAAATTTTCAGATCCTCAAACTCCTCGTTTTTTTTAATTGAATTTTTTGTGCAACAATATCAACGTGTCCAAATGAAAAGGTTCCATCTTGTAGAAACCAAATGAAAAGGTGTTAACTCGTGGAGACAAAATTAAAAGGTGCTAACTCACGTGGCGAGCTCCAGAAGCTTCGAAATTCCGTATAAATTGTATTGGAAACATCAGTGCCCTCAACTCTGTAGCACCTTTTCATTTGGTTTCTCCGAGATCGAACCTTTTCATTTGGACGCGTCAATTTATAAAAAAAATATAGTGACAAAATTAGCAAGTTAAAAAAAAAGATTTTTTATCTGAAACCATATATACTAAACATGGATAATTAATTTAATGTATAAGTTAATTGTTATAAACAATTTATATAAACAAATACTTCAGTTGATTGAAATACTTCATGTTGAAAACACTAATTTCCTACCTATAATGCCTTATATTTTGTATTAGATTTGTAATAAGTCACTTACGACAATTGGAACTATTCCAAAAATGGTTATCAACCACGAAAAATTGTTACCAGAGAAAATATTTTATTGTTAGTAACAAGTATATGAAACAAATGCTCCAATGGAACGTTTATTTGTAGAAATTTTTTTTTTCAATAAGTTTTGTCGGAAGAAAATTAATACTGACATTTCATCAAGATATTTAGCTAATAATTAAATCAGCTATCGTTATAAACAAATTATTAAATAAATACGCAACTGTACATTTCTTTACTTCAGTAAGTGCTTGTTTTTACACAAACTGTTTTAATAGTACCTCAGCATTGATTTTTCACGAAAAAAGTTTAGCGAAAATTTAACCATTATCATTGCGAATAAATTTTCATCAAAAAAATCATTCTCATGAAGATTTAATAGAAAATAGTATATTATGCACCTAGGAGGAGAAGAGGTGCTTTTTCGACGAGTGTATGTTTTCAGTGCAAGTCGTGGGCGAGCGCGTAGCGTGAACCGGAGACGAATACTAACAACAGACAAAAGTCGAAAAAGTGCCTCTCCCCCTTGGCGCATACAATATTTTTTATAACAAATCGATGATTGCAGACATTTTTCGAAATACAGTCATGATTTCAGTCCATATTAGATTTTTAATAAAGAAGCATGAATTTTATTTTAACTTATTCCAAATTATCAAAAATTCAAATAAAAAATTGCCGGATTCAGTTTAAAAATGTCTATAAATTTGCGGAAATTTATGGAAATTTTCAGTAATTCATGGTAATTTTACAGGTAAATATGGTAACTTACCATAAATTATGCAAAATTCATTTTTTTAAATTTCCAGAAATTTATAAAAAAATTTGGTAATTTATGGTAATTTTACCGTTAAATATGGTAACTTACCATAAATTACCCAACATTCATTTTTAAAAATTTCCGTAAATTTCCTGAAATTTATGAAAATTTTCGGTAATTTATGGTAATTTTACCGGTAAATATGGTAACTTACCATAAATTACCTGAAATTCATTTTTAAAAATTTCCATTAATTTTCGGTAATTTGCGGTAATTTTATCAGTTATATATGGTAACTTCCCATAAATAACCGCAAAATTCTATTATCTGCAACCAAAGTTTCCTAACAGCTATACGATGATAATTTTCATTATTCACCTCTGACGTCACTTTTCAGTTCCTAGGGAGCAAAAAGTACTTTTACTCGCTAGGGAGTAAAAAGTAGAGCTTTAGCCCCGCTTCATATGCGTCGAAAAGGGCTGAAATCATGCATGTATCATAAAAAATTATTTTTTTCCTCTAAGAAATGTTCATTTCATTTATTTAATGTAGTTTAATCTCGAGTTGAATTTTAACTAATTCGAGAACTATTTATTGTTTTTCACAATAATGATTATTGAAAAAATGTAACAATTTGAAAGTTTACTTCAATTTATTATTAGTTATTTGAGTTTAGTTGTGGTTGAAATTAAATTAAAATTTATTGTTCAATTATAATATAAATAATAAAATTGCAACAGTTTCTGCCACTGTTTTAGTGAATCATATTGCAACGATATTCTTCAATAGCGACTAGTGAATTTCCCATCGCTTTGGCCACAAAATGCAATTTTTCACTTTTAATAACATTTTTCATGATTGAAACAAAAACTATGCGTCTTAAAATTTTTTCTTATCTTCTATGGTTTTGCTGGAATATTGAACTTTTGATTTTTTTTTTAATATTTGTGATGGATAAAACCAGGACCTTTTGTCAAAAGTGGCTGATTAACATACTCTTCCTTTCTTTTTAGCTCTTAATACAGCAACAAAGGGCAATCCAATGGAGAAATTTGATAAACTAAAAATAAATAATTTGATTAATGTATATATAGCTTTTTTAATAATATTTATTTGTGATACAAGGACCCTAAGTGGCACTTTTTCGGCCGAGTGTGAAAGTTGCAGTACGAGTCGGAGGCGAGGCGTAGCCGAGACGAAGAACGAGAACACTATTTTTTATCACACGAGTCATCATAAGTGAAAATAGCTTGCATAGAGTCCTAATGTAAAAACCCGAGCGGGAATACAATCCAAACCAATCCAATTCAATTCCATTCAATTCCAATCAATTCCATTCAATACGATTCAATTCCATTCAATTCGATTCAATTCCATTCAATTCCATTCAAATCGATTCCATTCAATTCCATTCAATTCCCTTCAACTCCATTCAATTTAATTCAATTCTATTAAACTCAAGTCAATTCCATTAAATTCCGTTTAATTCCATTTAATTCCATTCATTTCTATTCAATTCCATTCAATTCTATTCTATTCAATTCCACTCAATTCCACTCAATTCAATTCAAATCAATTCCATTCAAATCGACTCAATTCGATTCAATTCCATTTCATTCAATTCAATCCCATTCAATTCCATTCCATTCAATTCAATTCAATTCCCTTCAACTCCATTCAATTTAATTCAATTCTATTAAATTCCATTCAATTCCGTTTAATTCCATTTAATTCAATTAATTTCCATTCAATTCAATTTTATTCAATTCTATTATATTCAATTCCATTCAATTCCCGAGACGAAGGACGAGTACTGCAATTATTTACACTAGGCAAAGTGCCACTTAGGGGCGTCTACATGCCAAAGTCGGGGTCACTGCACTCATCGTACCATAAAGTACAGATACAAATGTCCGTCAGCCAATTAGATCACAGTGTCAGTTACTTTATAGTACGATGTACCCTAAGTAAAAATGTTACCTCCTAGGCTAAGAAGTGATATTTTAGACATCGTTCACAGTACCTAAAATCGCACTTATGATGGCGGTGTGATAAAAAGATTATTTATTTACAACAAATATGTACAACAACAATTAAACATAATTTTCAATGCATTTTTTTTCAAATGTACAAAATATTTTTTTAATTTTTGTTTAAATTAAAAATAACAATTATTGTTTTATTTGTTTAGATTCGGGAATTTTACAGCGCATATTTGATAATTTTTCCAGTTTATGTCGGGAATTTTACAGTTTGGAAATTATTCTGATATCGGGAATTTTTCTATTCAGAAATTTTCTACTGTCGGAAATTTTCTATCTCGGTATTTTTTTGTCGATGATTTTATTCTCCTGGATTTCCCAGTATTCTCTTTTAAATCATCCCGCGCTTTCGGCCAGTGTAGCCAATAGCAGTCTGAGCACGAAATTTTTCAATTAATCATTTTAACGTAACAAATATGATAAAACCTAGCAGAGAAAGTTAATTTTCTATAATGCGTTTAATGAGGCACAATTATGAAATAAAAAATTATAATATCAAAAATATACCAAAGAAATGTTTTTCCAGCACCAGGAACTTAATGTTGGTGACACTGCAATTTTTTTTACTCTCTGATGTGTGTCATGTGATCAGCTGTCATGGCTGTCATCATGTGTCACGTGATTTGTGTTTATCCGGCTGACGTTGACAATTAATCTGCTTGGCAACAAGTGATTAACGCGTAAAGTATTGATTGTATTTCAAAACAATGACCCTATTTTTAAGAAATTTTGATGTACGAATTTTATTTCTGGTAATAATCTCTTACGTGGTTGCCGAAAATACAGAAAAAAGTAGTGATTGTCCATGTGGAAAAGATTCGAACAGGCAAAAGTGTGACAGCACAGGTGCAAACGGTTACTGTTCTACTAAAAATGATGAATTTGTCGAGATCGGTGAAAAAAGCCACTTTTCATACGATGGAAAAGATAAATTCTCTGACATGGTGCAAATTGAGGGTGGTTCCTATTTTATCGGTACGAACCACCCGGTGTTTACTCATGATGGAGAAGGGCCAAGAAGAAAAGTTATTTTAGACAGTTTTTATATTGACAAATACGAAGTGAGTAATCGAGACTTTGAGGCTTTTGTCAAAGAGACAGGTCATAAAACAGAGGCTGAGAAATTTGGAGATTCGTTTGTTTTCGAAGGACTTTTGAGTGAAAAAACAAAATCAACTATCGACAAAGCAGTTAAAGCGGCACCCTGGTGGTTACCTGTAAAAGGTGCCTTCTGGCGCCAACCCGAAGGTCACGATTCGAGCATAGCAGGTAATTCAAAAAATCTGCTTCAAAATTTATTTAAAAACGATTCAGGTGAAATATCCCCGTAGAAATCCATGTGAAATTTCGCGTGGAAATTAGGGTGCTCCAAATTTATACCTGTAAAAATTCGATTTTTTTAGCAACCCCCCCCCCCCACTATTTGTTCGTTTTCCGGAAAAATAAATTCCGTATTTTGTTATCTTCAAATCGGTCAACATTAACACGTGCCCTGGGGTTTTGCAATTAATATGGGGTTATGGGGTTTTAAATGGCAAAAGCTCGTTTTTCGAAAAAAATTTAAAAAGTAGTACTTATTGTTATTAACTTTTAGTAAATTAAAGTTAAGTCATCTCTTAAGGAATGTAGGGATGTTCAAGCAATAATTTCTACCCAATTAATTTTAATTTTAACCCCCACAATCCCCTTGTACTGTGCCCGGAAAATGCCACAATAAATGTATAATTGCAGTTTTATGTAAAATTCATGGTAAAGACGGTATTTTTTGGAACTTATTTTTATTTGTTAAGTGACAAGTTTTCAAGTATTTCCTAACTAGTTTTGAGTTGTTTAAACAATTTTTTTCGCCTGTAAATCGTGAAAAGGTTCTTATTTTCCCGGATAAATGATAGAGTTGATGAATTTCAAGAATTATATTTCTTCTTTAACGTATTTGGTTTTATTATTTATATATTAATATTAGTTTCTCAAATTAATTACACAATCAACGAACGTTGGAGTAATATATTTTTTCAACGATATTTGGAAATTATTTAAACAATTTTCATTTGTTTAAAAAAATTTTCTCCTGTAAATCGTAAAAAGTTATTCTTTTCTAGAATTTATTACACAATTAACAATTGTTGAGAGTAACATATTTTTTAACGGTAATTGGCAACTATTTAACCCTTTAAGACCCACTGGGAACTTTAGTTCCCAAAAAAGCGTTCAAAATCCATAATTCGCGTCTCAAAGGGTTAAATAATTTTCATTTGTTTAAACAATTTTTTTTTCGTCTGTAAATCGATATAAGGTTTTTATTTTTCGGGATAAATGATACAGTTGATGAATTTCAAGAATTATATTTCTTTTTTAACATATTTGGTAATTATTTAAACAATTTTCGTTTGTTTAAACAAATTTTTCCCTATAAATCGTAAAAAATTATTTTCTCTAATTAATTACACAATCAACGAATGTTGAGAGTAGTATATTTTTTTAACAATATTTGAAAATTATTTGAACAACTTTCATTTGTTTAAACAATTTTTCTCTTGTATATCGTAAAAATTTATTATTTTGTGGAATTTATTACACAATTAACGAATGTTTTGAGTAATGTATTTTTTTAACGATATTTGGCAATCATTAAAAAAATTTTCATTTGTTTAAACCATTTTCATTTGTTTAAACCATTTTTTCCCCTTAAAATCTTGAAGAGTTACTACTGCCTGGAATCAATAACGCATTTCATGAATGCTCAGAGTGATATTTTGTGTGAAAGACAGTATACAATTACCTAAACAATTTTCATTTGCTTCAAAAATATTGTTTTTTTCTGTAAAACTTGATCATTTAATGAATTTTGAGAGTGATATTTATTCTGGAAGACTGTTCGCAGTTATTTAAACAATTAGTGGTCATTCACTTGCGCTTTTTTATAGGAAAGGTGGAAAAAATACTATAGTTTCTTTGAATCTCTTACACTATGTAGCTTAATATTCAGTATCTTATCGATCAAGAAAAATCGAAAGCCGATTTTTTGGACCACCCTAAGCCTAATGGACCACCTGAATTCATCCAGCCACGTGAAAATATCACAAATATCATATCACAATATGATATATAGTGCAATTTGAAATAAGTTCGATTTAAACTTTTTTTTAATTCTTAAGTTTAATTGTTAGCTTTTTCAATTATTAAATCATTCAGATTACAATTATGTATAAAAATGAATATAAATATTATAAAAAATAAAAATAAATATTGTGTATAAAAAAACGTTTAAATTTCACAATTCTAATTTTAAAATAAAGGGAAGAAATCTTGGTGTTTGTGTAATTAGAATTTTCTAATGAAGCTTGAATTGAGGAAATTTTTATTTTTGTTGAATTGCCAGAAGGACATTTTATATTTTCAAAGTTTTTATCGATTTGGAAGGAAGGACATTTTGGTTTTCAATATTTTATGAACTGAAAGAAGGATCATTTTTTTTAACAATCTTATAGAGTTGGAAGGGAGAAAAATTTCTTATCCAATTTTTTTCTAAATTGAAAGAGGTCCTTTTTTGTTTTTCATCATTTTTAT
The DNA here is from genome assembly GCA_932195095.1 of Andricus curvator. Lineage (NCBI taxonomy): Eukaryota > Metazoa > Arthropoda > Insecta > Hymenoptera > Cynipidae > Andricus > Andricus curvator. The sequence goes on from CAKNYM010052991.1 coordinate 339,213, forward strand.
TAAGTTGGAAGAGATACAGTTTTCGTTATTTTTTTTCTGAATTGGAAAAGGCCATTTTTTTCTTTTTAAGATTTTTATCGTCGTTGAGTAAAGAATTTTTTATTTTTTTCTTAATTGCAAGAGGGTGATTATTACATTTTTATTGAGCTGGAGGGAAGGAAAATTTGATTTTAAGTTTCTTCTGAATTGGAATAGAGACATTTCTTTATTTTTAACATTTTGAGCGACTTAGGAGGGAGGAAATGATGGTTCTAATTTTTTCTGAATTGAAAGCGGAACATTTTTTTATTTTTGTAATTTTATTAGAGTTGAAAGGAAGGAATCTTTGGTTTTCAAGTTTTTCTAAATCGAATGAGGCACTTCTTTTATTCTGAAAATTTTCTTTGAATTGGAAGGTAAAAATTGTTGTTAATAATTATTTTTCTGCGTTGGAAGAGGCCAATTTTTTCTTTAGGAAACTTTGGTATTTTTAACATTCAGATGATATAGGGCATAACTTTTTATTTTGAATTTTATACTGAATTGGAAGAGGGAAATTTTTGTTTTTAACATTTTTAATAATGTGAGGTGAAAAGGAGGATGAGTTTTAATTAAGAGCACTAAAAATGATAGCGTGGATTTATATTTTTTAACCAGAAATCTTTGAACTGTTTATTTTATAAAAGTTTAAAATATAAAGTTTCGCAGTTTAATGGTACCTAAATGAAAAAAATTTACAAATTTTTTAAATTTCAATTTTAAAAGCTTAGAATTTAAAAGAGTTCCGCTCTGATTGCTTTAATTTGCAGTGTTTATATTCTTAATGCAATTTTTTAATTTCAATGACCGTGAAAATTTTTTTGTAACCGGGAAATGAGGGAGAATTTTTTTCTTGGATTCAAACGGCCACCCTGATTTAGTAAGTCGTAAGAGATAGCCAAAAATGAATGTCATTTTTGGGTTTTTTGTACCCTGTATGTACTGAAACCTGGATTTAAGAAACCTGTGTTTACGACGCGGGACCGAAAGAGAGGCGGTGCTCAGTAATGGATTTATCCCTCAATCCCTGGATTTATGATCAAGGCCACTGAAAGCCATGCCCGAAACCGTACTTAAATCCAGGTTCCAGTGTACTATATTAATAGGTAACAATCCATAAGTCTAGAGGTAGAGGTAATATCCAATTGGAATTCCACGTGAATATTTTCACGTGAAAGGCTTAAAATTTCCATGTGGTCTTATGCATGGTTCGATAAATTCACGTGAAAGTCTACTTGAATTTTCTCGTAAAATTCCACGTGGAAATCTACGTAGATATTCTCACCTGTAGAGATTTTATTATGGATTCTGTACTTATTGATTTCATTGCATTCATACTCTTGTAATAATAAATTTTTTTTAGAAAGAATGGATCATCCAGTGGTCCATATATCCTGGTACGACGCATCAGAATATTGCAAATGGCTAGGGAAGAGGTTGCCAACAGAAGCTGAGTGGGAGGTCACATGTCGTGGTGGCTTGAAGGATCGTCTTTATCCCTGGGGAAATAAACTCAATCCCAATAACGAGCACAGGTAACATGAGAAGCAATCTAAACTTGAACGAAGATCTTTTTTTCAAAAACTACCCATTACCAAACTCGTATCGTATCGCCAATCGCATTTAATAGAAAATTTTTAATATATGCGAATTCGCAGTATTCAATGCAGCTTAACTTTCTTTTTTAGTGTCAACAAATTAAAATACATTATAAAATTTACTTATTATTTAATCAAATTGTTTGCTGTGATAAATTTCAAAATAAAAAACGTTTTCAATTATTTCAGGGCTAACATATGGCAAGGAGACTTTCCTACCAAAAACACTGGAGAAGATGGATTTGAAGGAACAGCTCCTGTAACATCCTTTCCACCCAATAAATATGGTGTACATAATATTGTTGGAAATGTCTGGGAATGGACATCGGACTGGTGGCAAACTGATCATTCGAATGCTGAAGAAAACAATCCCGTAAGAATTGAATTTAAATTGTGAAGAATCTGGTGGAGAAATATAAGTTAAAAGAGTAAAACAAAAGATTTAAGTTCAGGTTATAATTAATTTTGATCATTCATTTCAGACCGGCGCCGAGAATGCTTTAGATAAAGTGAAGAAAGGAGGCTCTTATCTCTGCCACGAAAGTTATTGCTACAGATACAGATGCGCTGCAAGAAGTCAAAATACTCCAGACACTTCAGGCGGCAATGTTGGTTTTAGATGTGCCGCTTCTGCATGAGAACTAAGATTATTACTTAGACTATTTATTCTGTAAATAAGATGGTTTTACATATATTTACATTACTTTTATGAATAAATTTATATATTGAGAAAAAGTATTATAAGAAATTTCAAAATATCCCGCTTAAGTATGAACTTACTGAATCGTCCGGCAGATGGCGCTGCGATTGTGAACGAATATGAATTGTGAGTTTCCTTTCTGCAGAGACTCAAGTTTTTTGACAGTGAAGTGTTGTCGACGCCCAGTTACTTGTGAGTTTCTTAAATTTAGTGTTATCGCCTTCTTTTGGAGAAAATTATTCATTTTGTATTTACTCAAGTGTAATTAGCATATTTTTACTCCTATTGTGATATATGAAGGTGAACTAAAGGCTCAAAACTGAATTAGCTACTTGCCGTATCAGGCAAAATGGCTGCTCCGAAAACAATCCCCCGATGTGCATATGTGTGAATTTATCGTTCTGTCAGTTGTCTCAGTTTTGTTGTCAAATCACATGTGATATTTTCCTTTCAACCTTTTTTGTTTTCACTTTTTCGCAACAACAATGACATTTCCAATTGTTATCGAGCATTTTCAGCACGACATGTGCCAACTTTCTCACTTGTCACATTTTCTTAAAGAGTCTATTATTTTCACGATATAAACTTCAGAAACAATATTTAAAGGGCCTTTTTATTGTATTGATGCTATAAAATGATAGATTGTTTCTTGTCTGAAAAATTCATGGCCCAAAAGATTTTCCACGTGGTGATTGTCATTTTGGAGTCACATTACAATTAGAATGATTCATACTAATCCTGAAATCTCTGAATCTTGAAATTAGTAGTTAGGGGTGAACGAGTTTTGTTTCCTTCCGAATTTACTTATTTTGTAAAGGATATTTTTCAGGAAGGAATTGTGGTCAGCTTGTACACAAAGTTTTCATTAGGATCTTCCTTTTTGATTTCCAAACACAGCTTTTATTGATTTTCTTGAAATTCATGTGAATCAGTGTTTGAGGGTAAGGACTTTATATTGAAAAATAGTACATAACTACGGATTTGTCTTTGGAGCAGCCAATTTTGTTTAAACTCGTCGAGTTTATTAAATACTGCTTTCTCAATTTTTGAGCATATACATTTTTTCCGAAATTAATACCCTGAAATAGTTTTATTTGGGATAGTATCTAGGGGAGACCACCCTACAGTAGATAGTGAACTGTGGTACAAAACAAGAAAGCTGTAACTACATTTGGGACTTGGCCCCCCGATTCGCATTTGTTTCCAATATATTTAAATTTAGAACAATTTCGAATCGAAAAATCCCAGATGCAGTTAACGCTTTCTTGTTTTGCACGGTAGAGTAGATAATCATTAATTATAGGCACAATTATGCGTAAAATAATTTATTCTAATTCTATTATATTACAGGGTGCCTACTCACCTAGAAAACGTGGAATTGTCGGGGAATTTTTATATACCTTTTTTTTGAAAGTCAGGTAATTTTTTCGAGGTCGTGCTTAATTTTTTCTTAAATTGAAGGGTGTGACGGCATAACCATGTAAGTGCCATTATTTTGAAAACACGTTTTATTGGCTAAAAAATTATCTAAAATTCTACCGGACATTGAAAGGATATATTTAAATTCGAACCGGAAATAGGTTTTTATCTCGATAAATTGTGATTAGTCATACAAGCATTTAAATCTTCGTACTCAATTACATTCTGTTGTTTTACTAAATAGTTACAAAATACAAAGGATCTAAATATTTTGTATAAGAATAATTAATAACACTATAGTATTGTAAAATCCATTTTTTTTGTAAAGAAACTATTTTTTCAATTTAATGTTTCACCTTTCAGCCTTCTATGTGTCTCGTGATGCGTTTATGATGTTTTAGACATATGTTTTATGTTAATTGAGATCTAAAATTATTTAAATCCATGAACTTACACGGTTTGGACAGCAGTTGATTTTTGATGTCTCGAAAAATATTAATTTTTTTCAATTTTGTTTATTGAGATCTCTAGAGCTCCATCAAATCTCAAATGTACTTACTCATTTTTTTTAATTCGACTTTTGGGAAGGTTTTTTTCTCCTGAAAAATTTGTCCCGATTGACTTACATGCATTTGCCGCGACACTCTCCAATTGCAATCTTAAATTAAATAAACATGTTTTTTCCATCAGTGAAATTACCTTTATATTACTGCATTTTCATTAAAATTGTAGTTAAATGCAGTTTTGAATGGGGTGTGGAAATCCGTTTTTTTTGCTGAGAATTCAACTATTTGGTTGAAAATTCATGTATTTTGTTGAATATTCGTCCTTTTTGGCAGAAAACTATTCTTCTTGGTTGAAAACTAATATTTTTTCTTGCAAATTCAACAGTTTGGTTAAATTTTGTTTTCTCTCATTACTGAAAAATCTTAATTGAAATTTTTTCTTTTTTGGTTGAATTCAACTATTTTTAATTTAAAATTAAAATCTTTTTTGATTGAAATATCAACTATTCGATTTTACGTTTAGAATTCATCTGTTTTGGTAGAAAATTCTACTACTTAGTTGAAAGTTAAACTACTTTGTTAAAAATTAATTTTGTCGTTTGGAAGTTCATGATTAAAAATGATGATACATCTCTTTGGTTGAAAATATAACTATTTTGTTACAAATTCGTTTTTTTTGTTCATCATTAATTTTTTTAACTGCAAATTTAACTATTTTATTAAAAAATTTTATAATATAATTTTTAAACTGAAAATTTAACTGATCTAGTTGAATATTCCATCATTTTAGTTGAAAATTAATTTGTTTATTAGAAAATCAATTTTTTTCACTAAAAATGTATCTGTTCAATTTTTTGTTGAAAATTTGTCTTTTTTGGTAGAAAATTAATCTTCTTGGTTGAAAACTCATCTTTATTGTTAAAAATTCAACTATTCCAGTTGAAACTTTATCATTTTAGTTGAAATTTCATTATTTTAGTTGAAAATTGATCCTTTTGGTTAAAAATAGAAATTATCTTATTGAAATTTATTATTGTTTGGATGAAAATTAATTTTTTTAACTGAAAATGAACTATTCCATTTTTTTGTTGAAAATACAACGATTCCAGATGAAGATTCATCATTATTGCTTGAAAATTGAACTATTTTGTTGAAAATTTTTTTGCTTGAAAATTCATTTTTTTAACTGCAAATTTATCTTTTTTAGTTGTAAATTCATGTTTTTTGTGGAAAAATCGTCTTTTTTGGTAGAAGCTTAATCTTGTTGGTTGAAAACTATTTTTTTTTTGCTAAAAATTTAACTATTTTCCAGTTTCTCTTTGGTTGAAAATAATTTTTTTTAACTGAAAATTCAACTTTCATTTTTTGTTGAAAATTTATCTTTTTTAGTTAAAAATGTAACTATTTAGCAAAAACTTCATCTATTTTGTTGAAAGTACAATATTTCGGCTTGAAATCTTAGGAATTAGAAGCGTTTGAAATTGAATTTAATATAGTACCCACATTAATTTTACTTATGTTAATATGTTCAATATGCACTGAATTTTGAGTATATAAAGATAAAATAAGAATTTGTTTACAAAGACTGAAAAAAACATTAATTATAATAAACTCGCGAAATTGTACACACATTCTGAGTCGATTGTTTAAAAAAATGCGAAATACTTTAATGGCTCCGTACTATGAAATATTATACCAGGAAAAATCTAGAGCTACCTGGAAAAAAGCAGACACCCTATATTAATATGTATATTGTCCTCACTATTAATGAAATGAATTATTTTACATACATTAGTATTTTAAATTAATGATTATCAACTGTAGAGTGGTCTTCCTTACACTTTATAGGTACATTTTTACTGCAGAAATGCTAACGATTTTTCTATTTGTTTGTTAAATAGGTAAGTAGAGCGATTAGAAATGCAGACAATAAAGTGTGTGGTGGTAGGAGATGGGGCGGTTGGTAAAACTTGTCTGCTGATTTCCTACACTACAAACAAATTTCCATCGGAATACGTTCCAACCGTTTTCGATAACTATGCCGTCACAGTAATGATTGGTGGAGAGCCATACACGCTCGGCTTATTCGACACCGCTGGTAAGATTTGGATAAATATAATAAGTAACAAATTTTAAATAATAAACTAAAGTTCTCCTCAATTTATAATTTCGGAATTTAATTCAAAGTTAGGGTGACTAAATGGCTTTGATCGGCAAATTAGAATATTGCCCCACATCTCACCCCCTTCAACCTCTAATTTCCTCCATCCCTAATACAATTTAACTTAAAGTGCATTATTTAAAAAACAGGGTTGCTACAAAATACCAAATTTGAAACTCCCTAACTTTCACTGACTTTTCCCTGGCCAATTTTTCACTTTCACTGACAGTTATAAATTTTTTTTTCCTGTATAAATTTTCAATCGAAAAAACTAATGTTTAACACACAAAAAATTCAAACAATAAGATTAATTTTCTACCAATAAAGACCAATTTTATCAAAAAATACGTGAAGTTTCAACTAAAAAAGATAAATTTGTAACTATAAAAAACTAATTTTCAACAAAATAGTTAAATTTGCTACCAAATAAATGAATTGTCAACCAAAATATTAATATTCTACCACAAATGATGAATTTCTAATTTAAAAATGAATTTTGAAACAAATAGTGGAATTTTCGACCAAAAAGATGAATTTTTAGCTATAAAGATTAATTTTCTGCCAAAAGAGACGAATTTTCAACAAAATACATGCATTTTCAACCAAAAATGGAATAGTTATATTTTCAGTTTAAAAAATTAATTTCATGATGGGGAATTGTATTGACCCTCTGGTATTAAATGAGATGGTGTTTCTTTGTATGGGCTTTAGGGTCCAGTAATCAAAAAACTGTGTTTTTAATCAGACGTTTCGACTCATGTGGGAGTCCTCTTCAGTGATTTATTTCTAAACAAAACAATTTTACATTTTAAGTAATATGCTAAACGAAACCAAATTAACGTTTTTTTTTTAAATTTTTTTTTATAGTAATATGCTTTCGATAAAAAATAGCAGTGACGAACAAAATATAATTTTAGAGATTAAAATACAATTACGACTCTTTTTGTTGTACAGTTTTTTTGTTTTGTTAGGAATACAATAATTTTTCTGACATTCATAAAATTAGAGAATATAATATAATGTAATTAGTTTGTGAATAATTGTAACTAATTCACGATAAAACATAAAT
>CAKNYM010052991.1:347083-386759 GCA_932195095.1 Andricus curvator
ATTTATGTTTTATCGTGAATTAGTTACAATTATTCACAAACTAATTATATTATATTCTCTAATTTTATGAATGTCAGAAAAATTATTGTATTTCTAACAAAACAAAAAAACTGTACAACAAAAAGAGTCGTAATTGTATTTTAATCTCTAAAATTATATTTTGTTCGTCACTGCTATTTTTTATCGAAAGCATATTACTATAAAAAAAACGTAAATTTGGTTTCGTTTAGCATATTACTTAAAATGTAAAATTGTTTTGTTTAGAAATAAATCACTGAAGAGGACTCCCACATGAGTCGAAACGTCTGATTAAAAACACAGTTTTTTGATTACTGGACCCTAAAGCCCATACAAAGAAACACCATCTCATTTAAAAAATTAATTTTTAACCTACAAAACAACGAATTTTTAACAAAATAATTATGTTCATTTTGAACCAAAGAAATTAATTTTCAAGAAAATACATGAATTTTCAACTGAAGAAGATAAATTTTCAAACAAAAATGGAATAATTAAAATTTTAATAAAAAAAAATGTCAACCAATAAAAACAAATTTTCAACAAAATAGTTAAATCTCTAACAAACAAAAAGGTTTTTTGAATTAAAATGATGAATCATCAACCAAAAAACTGAATCTTTAACAAACTCGATACACTTTCAACTAAGTAGTTGATTTTTCAACCAAAAAAAATTTAATTTGAAACCAAAAACAGATGAAATCAAGCAAAGCAGACGAATTTTTGATTTGATGCATTTGCATTTTTAGCCAAAATGGATGAAATTTCTACAACAGATGAATTTTTAAACTAAAAAAAAACGATTTTTTAAATCAGAAAGATTTTTCAGTCAATAAAGAAAAAAAAATTTCTTGCAAAATGTGGAACTTTCATGCCAAAAAGAAATTTTTAACCCTCCGCCGTCCTCGTGGGTGGTTCGTGAACCAGTCGATTTTTCAAGTGTGATATTAATACTTAATTATTTTAATTATTTAAAACAGAAAAAAAATGTATGCTCAAAAACAATTGAATGATAAAATTAAGGATCGGAATAATACCTTAGAATTTTCAAATTATTTTTTTATCGCAAACTGTATTGATGGAGCAGGGGTGAACTCAATGACCCACAAGGACGGCGGAGGTAGTAAAAATAACGAGGACGGCGGAGTGTTAAGAAAAAAATTGAATTTTTAACCAAAAAGGTGGACCTTTTTATTTTTAACAAAATTGTTGAATTTTGAACAAAATAATAAAATCGTATGTACATTACCTAAGTTTATAAATTATACAAATAACTTTTTTGAGGTTAATATTTTTATTTAAATAATTGAATACAATCTGTACAATATGTTAATTATTTTAAATACTTTTCAGAACTTCCAATTTTTGCAGGCAATTCGAGCTTTTCCTTTCTTTTTGAATATTAGTTGGATTCCACGCATGTCAAGTTCTTGAAATTGAATTGAACAGTCACAATGAGGCTGCACCCTAAAAAATTGTGAACAAAATTTAGGGCCGCGCAATGAAAATCGCGAATTCTCGTTTTCGGTCATGAAAAGTCAGGACATACGTCTTTTGGTCACCCTATCCATGGTTTGGTTGAATTCACTTAAATAGCCATTTAAACTCAGTTGAATTTACTCCTTATGTTACAGTTCAGTGAAATTGTTTTCGCTCTATCTTTCTCAGAAATTAATCGGATTCATTTCATTTTAAAGATGCATCCGAACCTCGTAGAGTTCTAACTTAATATTTTATTTTTATTTTAGAAGAACCTATATTCATAGTATAGGAGAAAAAGCTTAAGCCACAATTTTTTATTAAAAAATAGTTATTTTCCGGTTTTTTCTTCTTTCGTCTGTCAGACGCAGACTTCTGAATCACGCCACTATTGAAACTTTTTTACACTTTTATTTAACGATGCAATTATTTTGCTACTATTTAAAAAATGTAACACTTGCTACTATTTTCTTAAATTGCTCTCTAATGTAACTATTTTTTCACTTTGCCCTTAAATCTTATTTTCAATTTTGAAATTATTTTATATAGTTTTAAAAATTTTGGAGTATTTCACAAGATTATAAGGAATTTTAGGAGATTTGAAAATTTGCAAGGAAATAAACAAAAAAAAATCTCAAGGATTTTAAATTTTATGAAAATTCCAAGAATTTCTACAGAAATTTACAGAGGAAATGGAAATGAAATGGAATTAAATTGTAAGGGACTTTTGGGGATTTCATGGGACCTTACGAGGTCTCAGAGGATTTCAAAGATTAAAACATTTTTAAAGGAATTTTAAAAGATATTAAGAATTTCAAAATGTACGGAATTTTACAAGATTTAAAAAATTCTAACAATTTCAATGAATTTTAAAGTACAATAGCGTATTTTGAAAGATTCCGGGGATTTCAGAGGATTTAAACATAATTAAAGGGTTTTAATAGATTTCAGTAGATTTCAGCGGATTGTAAAGCTTTTATAGCATTTTAATAGATTTCAAGAGATTTTAAGGAACTTTATCAGGTTTTATGGGATTTCAGACGATTTCAAAGATTTCATCATTTTTTAAGGAATCTTACAAAATATTACAGATTTCAATATGTTCTACGGTATTTTACTCCATTTTTGTGTTATTATCATTTTTAAGTTATTCAGGATATCAATGGCATTTAGCCGATTTCAAGGGATTTCTAAGAATTTCTCAGAATTCATGGAATTCATGGGGTCACAGACGATTTCAAAGATTTAAACATTTTTAAAGAAATTTTCAAAAATTTCAAGATGTACGGGATTTCACCAGATTTAATGAATTATAAGAAGTTCAAAGGATTTTAAACAGTATTATGTATTTTAAAAAATTCCGAGGTCTGCCGTTGATTTTACCTTAAATGTCGTCAAATTGGTAAATTCGTTTGCGTTCAGACGAATTTTATGGAATTTTGTTAAATTTATTTTTAATCTAGTACTACGTTTAATAAAATTCTATTTGAATTTATATTTAAATACTCCATAAAATCATATTTGCTTCCATTTTTTTTCAATTTACTTTAATCATGATGTGTATCAAAATTGCAAATGATAATTGGCAAAGATAATAAAAATATTTAACCAGAAAAATTGAGACCAAAGTTGCACAAGAAAGCTTAAAAAAAAGTATGCTTCCGAAAATCAGTTTTTTTAAAACCATATACTGAAGAAAGTCATTTGTGTAGCGTAATTGCCCAGGACTTAGAAGTATGTTTCTAAGCAGTGTAATCGGCTCATTAGAGACAGTTATATTACAAAGGAAAAATAGGGAGATAAGGGATTCTATCTCCGTCTTTTTTATGCTACTGAGGTCTAACCTGTTTCGAAGCCAGTTTAGACTTCCTCACAAGGGAAATTTTTAATAGAAAACTACTAGTTAATATTTTTATTATATGCTAATATTAATTAGAACTGTAGGTATGAATTTAAAGTTCCTTATTAAGATGCTATTTACATTTTTTTGGTATATGTATTGATCTTTAATATTTTTTTTAAATTGTATACATAGTTTTAATTGTTTAAGCAACAATACCCAGAAATTCCGAGATATTACTCTTTACTATAAAAAAAAACTATCGTCATTGGTTGCTTTGTAAACTAGAAACAATGCCGAAATATTGGTTTATTCATATATAAAATAATGCATTATGAAACAAACTTATAATGCCTATTTTGATTTTCCCGTGAAATTGACAAGTTCCAAAATTATAAAAAATATCTTCTTAAATATTTTGAAAATATATACAGTACAAATCTGGAATCGATGAAGAGATTAAATAAGATTGGTATTGAATAGTTATTAGTTACTTAAAATTAATCTCAATCTGGATGTGTCCATTTTTTGAACATGGTACCGGTTGAAGCGCTTTTATATTTGAAGACTCAAGTTTTAATCATTTCAAATCTTTAGCGCTGTCAAAAGAAGCTTTCTTAAATCGAATTTTTAATGTTTCAGGTCAGGAAGATTACGATCGACTGAGACCCTTAAGTTATCCCCAAACAGACGTGTTTCTTGTCTGCTTTTCTGTCGTCTCTCCTTCATCGTTTGAAAACGTGAAAGAAAAGGTAAATAGAGTCTTTCATTATAATTTCAAAAATCCATTCTCAAATGAAATATTGACTATTTCTTTTTTCTACAGTGGGTTCCTGAAATAACGCATCACTGCCAAAAAACGCCTTTCTTACTCGTTGGCACACAAATTGACTTGAGGGATGATGCAGCCACGATTGAAAAACTCGCAAAAAATAAACAAAAGCCAATCACGGGCGAGCAAGGCGAGAAACTTGCAAAGGAACTCAAAGCAGTGAAATATGTTGAGTGCAGTGCACTCACACAGGTATATTTTTCGTTTACACTTCATAAACTCCTGAACTCGTACATTTTCTCTAAAAATGACTCTATATATTATAATAAGATCTCGCCGCCACTGCTGTTTTGGGAATTTAGCATGTGTTTTAGAGAAGATAGTACGATATTGTACTAAATATTCTGACCTAACTAAGAACATCGACTCAAACTTGAGACCCTGTGTATGTTTTTAAAAAAGATAGTACGATATTCTACGAAATATACCTACCGAACTAAAAACATAGAGCCGAATTTCAGACCCTCTCTATGTTTTTCAAATAGATAGTAGAATATTGTACTAAATATATTTCCTCTGAAATATTTTTAAAGCTCTGGAAAATACGTTAAAATATTATAAAATTCCTTGAATTCTCGTGAAGTTACATGAAATCTAATAATATACCTTGAAATTTTTTTAAGCTCTTGAAACTTCCTTGGAATCGCTTAAGATATTATAAAATATTTCCAATCCTTTGAAATCTCTTGAAATCCCTTTCAATTATTTAAATGTCTTAAATATTCCTTAAAATATTATAAAATCCCGTGAAATTACATGAAATCTGAGGATTTTTTTTTCAAATTCCTTGAAATCCCTTTAAATATTTGAAGTCCTATAAAATCCTTCGAAATCATGGAAAATTTATTCAAATCAAGTACATTATTCTTTAAAATCCCTTAAAATTACTGAAATTTTCGGAAATCTGATAAAATCCACTAAAATCCCTTGGACGCTTTAAAAATATCCTAAAATTTCTAAAAAATGTAATATTTTGGAAATATCTTGTAATATTTGAAAATCTCTTCAAATTTATGAAATCCCACAATGCTTATGAAAACATTTTTTGAAATTTCATTATAATATTATAAAATCCCTTGAAATTGTTTAAATCTCCTGAAACTTCCTTGGAATCCCTTAAAATGTCATAAAATATTTCCAATCCTCTGAAATCTTTTTAAATGCCTTTCAATTTTTAAAGCTCTTGAAAATTCGTTAAAATATTATAAAATCCTTTGAAATCCCGTGAATTTACATGAAATCTAATAATATAACTTGAAATTTTTTTAATATCTTGAAACTTCCTTGGAATACTTTTGATAACCTAAAATATTTTCAATCCTTTCAAATATTTTGATATCTCTTGCAATTATTTACAGCTCTTAAAAATTCCTTAAAATATTATAAAATCCTTTGAAATCTCGTAAAGTTACATGAAATCTGAGGATATTTCTTGAAATTCCTTGAAATCCCTTTAAATATTTGAAGTCCTATGCAATTCTTTGAGATCCTGGGAAATTCCTTAAAATACTTTATTCTTTAAACTCCCTTTAAATTACTAAAATCCTCGGAAATCTGATAAAATCCATTAAAATTCCTTGGAATCTTTTAAAATGTCAGCAAATCTTTCAAATTTTTTCAATTCTTTAGATACACCTTGTAGTATTTAAAATTCTTGTGAATAAATTCTTTGAAATTTCATTAAAATATTATAAAGTTCCTTAAAATCCCGTGAAATTGCATGAAATCTGATGATATTCCTTGAAATTTTTGAAGTTCTGTGAAATCGTTTTTGATCCTGAAAAATTCATTAAAATAACTAATTGAGCACGGTGAGCTTGAACATGTTTTTAATTCAACCAACATACCATCCATGGTTTTTGTATTGGAAATGGTTTTTCAACCCTTCAGAAGTAATTTCCAAGAAAAATTAAAATCGCTTTACTTTTTTCTTTTTCACTGGAAAATGGAGAGAAATTATAAAAAATATTAATATTTAAAGGATTGCAAAAGATTACTTATAATAATCTCCAAATTCAAGCATTTACATTGTCCAACTGTAAATTTCACAGTTTATTATAGTATAAGTCAGTTTTGACATCATCTCTGACTTCTAGTAAAATGAAGTTGTTTTTCCTTATGCATGGAAATGCTTTATACCATTTTCAAGTTATTACTTTTGTATTCTTGATTAAAATGATGAATTTTAAAAAGCGTGATGCCTAATTTAAAAATTATTAATATTTAAGAATTTAGTTTCACGATCCTAATTTAAGAATACTTCAATTTTAAACGAAGTTTGGAATTTTTTCATTTTTAATGGTTTCATTAGGCTTGAATTAATTATTTCTAAAGATTCCAATTAGAAATCATATAATGTTTATCGTTTTTAGAATGATTAAACTTTGAAGGTTTACAATATTTAAAATTCTTCAATTTTGACCGGTAAAATTGACAGTGAATTTTTTTTGTACAAAAATCGAATTTTTCAATAATAAATCTATCCAATCACTTCAAATGTCATTTGATACTAAATGATATGATACCTCTGAATAATTTTTATCATCTATAAAATCTATATAATTTTAATGTAAAATTATACTTTTAAATGCGCAATTCTGAAATATTCTAATTTTGGTAGCCTTGAAACTAAAGTTGTTTAGCTTCAAAAGTTTCAATTCGCAAGTATTATTTGCGAAGTTTCTTAATTTTTAAAAGTTCAATCAGGAACCTGACTGATTTTTTAATGTTTAGTTTGTTTTGTTAGGTTTTTTAACCAGATTTCAAATGTACAGTTTCTTAATGCGTTTTTAGAGTTATTACATTTTTACGGGCATTAAATTTGAATTTAATCAATTTTGGAGATTGTCCATTTTTAAATTTCACTATGTAAAAATAAGCATACGGTATGTGTGCGGATACTATCGTCTTCAACGATTCATGAATATTTTAATATCAAGTACGAAAGTGTAGTCCTTAACATTAAAATTAAACCCTTTAAATCTTGGAAATCCTATTAAAATTTCTTCAATCTTATGAAATTCCTTTTGATACCCCTTGAAATATTATCAAATCACTTCAAATCTTTACAATTCGTTGAAACCTAAAAAAATCCCTTAAAATCATTTAAATCTTTAGAAATCTTATTAAATCCTGGAAAAATCCCTTGGAATCTTTTAAAATATCCTAAACCTTTATATGTCTTACAAAATCCTTCTAAACATTCCGAAATTCTTTAAAATCGCATATAATTTTTTTGAATTCCTTAAAATCAGTAGACTTCTTGAAAATTTCTTGGAATCCTTGCAAATACCCTAAAATATTTCGAATACCTTGACAAATTTTTAGACGCTTGGAAATTCCTGGTAATGTTTTAAAATACCCTAAAATCTTTAAAATCCCTTAAAAAACTTTTAAATTCTCGACATCTATTAAAAAAATTGGAAAATATTTTCAAACTTTTGAAATCCCTCCATTCATTAAAATATTACAAAATCCGTTTAAATCTCGTAAAATTATATGAAATCTGATGATATTCCTGGAAATATTTGAAGCCCAATGAAATCCTTTGAGATCCTGGAAAATTTATTAAATTATCTTATTGAGAATTTTTAAATTCCTTAGAATTACTTATATCTTCGAAAATCTTATAAAATCTTTTGAAATATTTGTAAATCTTGTAAATCCTTTGGAGTCTTTTTTAATATCATAAAATCTTATAAATCCTATGAAATTCTTTTAAATCTTTTGAAATTCTTTAAAACTGCATATTAACTGAAATATTTGAAATCTTTAAAATCCCTTTATTTTTGTGAAATTCTTTGCAATTTATAGAAATATTATAAAAAGTTTTTAAAAAAGTTATATCTATTGAAATCTGCTTAAAATTACTTGAAATAAGCCCATAAAAATCCTTCGAATTCTTTAAAAATCTATGAAGTCCCTTGAAATCATTAAAAATACCCTGAAACCTTTTTAATCCTATGAAATCTTTCAAAACCTATGAAATCTTTCAAAATCATTATGAAGTTTAGGAAATTCTTTGCAATCCCAAAAATTTTGCTTTGATCTCTAAAAAGCCCTTCAAGTATTTGAAATAATATGAAATTTATTGATATCCCTGGAAATCTTTCAAATCTTTTGAACTCTTTCAAAAAAATGGTGTATAACGGCTTTTAGGGCGGATCTGCAAGACGTTTATAATGTCGGTTGGTGAATTCCAGTCCCCTTCTGAATGCTTGTTTTTACGAATAAATAATAATATGTCCATTTATTAATCTGCAGATATTTAAAGGAAAGAAACTAGACTTTTTTCAGACAAGAAAAATGAACCCAAGTTCGAAAAAAGTCTAATAAAATTGTTTAATGAATTGATAAATTGAAAATGATTTAATTTTAATTTCAAATGCTTTAAATTTAGAAAAGTTCTAAGGTTTTAAATTATTTTATTTTCTAGTTCAGTAAACGGGAAATAGCGTATAGCGCGCGAATCATGAGTGCTGGTATAAAATTGGTTAGCAATTGGTCAATTTAATTAGTCAGTATACAATTTTCCAGATCACTTCTCTGGATTCGTGCCTGGCACTAGCCTATGTCTCTATTTATTTACTATAAATATATATATATTATAAAAGTTGTGTTAAATTTTACTTTTACAGAAAGGACTGAAGAATGTATTTGACGAAGCTATCTTAGCAGCATTAGAGCCGCCAGAACCAGTGAGAAGAAGACGTTGTGTCCTTTTGTAGGGAGCTGACCGCTTCTTTTATAACAAAAAAAAAAGTCGGCACAGCGCACCCTACGTTGTGAGTATATCTTAATATCAAGGACGAGCCGATTTCACGGAAATTCGTGAAAGTGTCCAAGTGAAATAATTTCATAGAATCACGCGAAAGAACAAATTGACCAACCTGGACGGCGGGAAGAACCCGTTACGAATTGTAACCAGGGAGACAGTCTCATAAATATTTAATAACGAGTAAGGCATTTTTAATAATAAGTTACTAATGTGAATTTTTTAATAAATCGATAATTAAAAATCACTAAGCATAAATTTCTTATCAATTGAGATTCGAGAAGGCCTAGGCGAGAATTATTGTGAAACTTTTCCCTAGATAACGAGTTGAACTTGCGCGTTCTGCAACCGACTGAAGGCGTTTCTCGACGCACACTGTAATTAGTTTTTACTCACTTACGGCCATATTTTGCAAATGCAACGCGATTTAGTGCTGGAATGATAATACTTCGGAATATAACGTGCATGCAATTTTTTCTTGTACGTTCGTATTTTTTTATGAACAAATGTATTTCTAGTACATTGTATAAAAAAAATGTCTAATCTATTGAGATAATCAAATTTTATTTAATTCCTCTATTTACGTTACGCTTGACGCTCAAACTCTACACAAGTACAATATTATGCTAATATTAAATTTCTTAATACGTTTTCAATAACCAGGATGTCTATCTTTCTTAATCCTCTTATATCCACTTTCCCTGCGTTTCTTTTTTACATAGTAATTTCATTGTTCATTGGCTTGAAGTGGTCCAAAAAAGGGCTTTTTTGAAAAGTCAAAACGGTTTTCGATTTATTTTCCAAAATTTAGAACTAATAAGTAATTAATTTTAAAAAAATCTAAGAATGGTCTTTTTTATCAGAGAAATACCTTTACTTGTAATAAAAAGTGCATGCAAAATTATTTTACCATTTTCAATCATTTTTAGTTCATCTATTAGAGATATAAGGAAAAAATTGAAAACATTTTTTCATTTAACTTAAGTTTATGGCTCAAAACGCCAGTTTTTTTTAGATCGAAGTGAATCATTCCATTTTTTTCTTTTATTCTGATCAACATTTTAACCAAACGCAGTGACCATAAAAGTGAAAAAATCGTTGTTTTTTTTTAATTTCCATCTGATTTTGTATTTTAAAAAGTTCTATGGACAAGCTGCAGATCTAGAAAAATTATGTCTTTCTATTCTGCGACTTTTTTTTCGAAAATTGGAAAAATTATATTTTTTATCCTTTTTTTTCAGATTTCTTTACGTTTTTTCCAAAGCGGTTGGATACACATAAAAAATCACACAACAGAAAATGTTTCATTTTTTAAATCTACAACTTTTGTATAGCACTTTTACTAATACCGTTGAAAACTCAGATGGAAATTGAGAAAATCTGACCCTTTTAACTTTTTGACCATTGCATTTTACTATGTTGACAACAAAAATGCGTCCAGCGATTCTTATTCTAAAAGGCAGTTTTTGTAGATGGTTATATTTCGATTAAAATAAAAATTTGCTTTTTTCGACCCGCTCTAATGTTTATAGAGAATTGCAAATTATACTGTTTTTAATAGTAGACATTTCCACCATGATTTTTTTCAACAGTTTTTTTAGGGTGATTCAACAAAACTCGAAATGAATTTTACGGAATTACGAACAAATTAAAAAAAATTTCTCAACATTGGGAAAGTCGATTGAAAATTTTCAATTTAAAAATTTTTTTCACTTTAAAGTTTATGGAATTAAATAAAATTAGACAGAAGGAAAACATTTTTTTCGTCCAGCAATTTTTTTTTAAATGACGAAAAATGCAATTTTGTTAATTTGTACCTAAGGTTGCAAAAAAATGTTTTTCGTTTATTTTTATTTTTTTTATGTTCTTCTGAATAAAATAAGGAAACACGTACATATTTTTAAGTTTCAAACAAAATTTTTTTCTGGTAATGGATTCTGAAACATTAGCCATTTTCACACAAGATCCGTAAAAATCCGTTTACACAGGATCCGTAAAAAATAGAAAAAAAAAATTGTATGAAACTTAAAAATATGTAAGTGTTTCTTTAGTTTATTAAAAAGCATGCAAAAATAAAAACATTTTTTTTTGCAATTTTAGGTGCAAATTAACAAAAGTGCACTCTTTTCTTTTGTCATTTTTTTTAAATATTATATTTCAACGGAAACATTTCTTTACTTATTTTTTTCCATCTAAGGTTCCATAAACCATCATTCACTTTCATGAACTTTATCCAAAAATAATTGCAAACAAATTTTTTCTATTTTTCACGGGATGTGATTCCTTAGTTACTTAGTATATTAGAAAGAGCATCAAAAATAGAAAACGGAAAAGCATTTTTTTGGTAACTGACGAAAAAAATTTGTTCTTACTTTTTTCAATCTAAAGTTCTTCTATAAACTTTACACAACGAAATTAAAAAAAAATGTTTTCCATATACAATAAATTCAATTAATTTAAAATTTGAAACTTTTCAATTAACTTGCCCAATGGTGAGAAATTTTTTGAAAGCTTTGTTTTTTAATTTGTTCATAATGCCAGAAAGGAACTTTCCAGTGCTCTTACCGATGAATCTAATCTTTTTTTTTTTGAGTTTTTTCCGGTCCACCCCATTGTCCATGCACTAACGAAAAAATTAAAGTAGCAAAATTTTCTTAATGCTTTTACTAAAAAAATGAAGTTTTTCACCCCTGATCGGCCGCAAGAACTTTTTTTTTTTAATTTTTGTAACTATATACTTAGATTCTAATACATACTGAGGAAGTTTTCTAAAAGTTTCAAATCAATAAATAAAACTGTCCTCTACATATTCCCATTATAATCTCGAAAAAATTCTAAGCGTTAAAAAACTCCTTTTTTCAAGAAAGTTAAGTTGACCCAAAAATGTGTTAAATAAAAATTCTTTTTCGGATATATATTAGGGCAGCAACTTATGACATTTCATTATCTTTTTATCAATTAATTATATTCTGCATTCTGCTAAACATTTAAAAAAGAGTTTAAAATAAAATTTAAACATTTTACTGTATCGGTAATTAATGTACCTACCATGAAAAGGTAAGGAAAATTAATGCATAACTACGTGGATAAAGCTTTTATTTACACTCTAGTTACTATTTCGTTTAACAATCAAGTGGATTTATACAGTCTATCTCAGTTTTGGCCATTCGTCGTAAAAGTATTTTAAACCCAACATTTCCTAAGCGGGAAATAACGTTGATATTATGCTTTATTATAAAACATTACAATCAATAATAATTTACTACATTACAAAGATACTTCACCGAGTCTATAACTACCATCTATATCCTCTTTCGTGAAATTGAACCATTTTATTCTTTTTAACAATGTCATATGTTTCTTTTCATTCTGCCAATTCGATTTAAATACAAAACTTTAATACTCCTCGAAAAGAAATAATTTTAATGACAAAAATAGACAAATAATTCTTAATAAATAAACTTTAGACACATTGTAATATTTAAGCTGATTGTTAAACAATTTTTTAAGATTTCATATTTTACTAGATTTTTAATCTTACATATAGTCATTTAATGTTTAAAATGTTCAATTTCTTCCCACAAAGCAGCTTTTTACTGAACCACAAGACATCTACGCCATTATCTAAAGTTCTTACTTAGCATGCAAAATCAATAATAAATAAAATATCTACCTCAGTGTTATAATGCTTATTAATAAATGTCGGTACATGGCCATTTGAGATATAATATTTCGACCTGCTTTTCATTGGATTCATAACTATGAACACAGACTGAACACAGACAGTAAAATGGAATATTTGATTTCTAACAATAACAAAAGAGATCAAAAACTTTGAGCTTTTAAGATCTGGTGATAAAAATAAGATAAAAAGGCCCTTTGGCACAAGCATGCGTTGGTCTTCATTTTGAGATAGATCGCCTCCGTTTTGGTATCGCTGAAAAACTAAAGCACTACTGGAGTAGAAAAGTTAGAAGGACCGTTTAAAATTCAAAAATGTCCAGTTGAGTCACATTTTATTCGCTTAGACAAATCCATTGAAAAGGAGAATAATACTTTGAATACAATGAATCTCGTAGATGACAGTATATAGCTGCCACTCGACTGTTTTTTTGTTCTTCCATTATATAAAAACTAAGCTCTACTATACCACCGAGCACTTTCTTTCTTAATATACTGATTCGGACACAGGATTAGCTTTCACTATCGATCACACTTATCGCTAATTATAAGAATTTTTTGTACCTATTGGGAGCTATTATATCTTTCTATCAGAATTGTCATGAATTCTCTTCCACTTCAAACAGATCCTTTACAACAATTTCCGAAAACTTTCCTCAAAAAAGGATAGAGCTGAAGTAATTAAGTTGAAGAACCAGAATAATGATAAAACAGTCAAGTGTTCCAAAAACACTCAGAAGTCTACCATTTTTTTTTACATTTTTTGGCTCCTCAGGCGACGGCGGAGTTTGAAACACTCGTTGAAAATTACGAAGGAAAAGAATTTAAATTCCCTCTCATTGTTCCTTTCCTGTATCATCTTGAGAAAAGTCGTATCTACTACATTAGGTTACTTAGAAAAGTTCTACTAAGGGTCCCAAATACTGTGTACGTGTTGTCTCTTTCTGTTTTGCTCTAGAACTTTAATTACATTATGTGTTTAATGTTTATAGTTCTTAGGTTACAAGCCTGCAAAATGGCTCTTACATTCTATTTCCATTTACGTAAAGTAATTTGTGCATGGTACCTGGTTTTTTCGCTCAAATTACACACTATTAGGATCATAATGATATTAAATCATAGAGTAACAATAAATAACAATTATTAACAACGTAAGTTTTGGTTTGATCTTCAATCTCCATGATTCTTCTATGAAGGAAAATGTTAAATGCCGTAATCTCATTCGATCAACGAGTAAAAAATAATTTAGAAATTAGAAAATAACAGAGACTTAATCTACTTTTTTTGTAGAAAAAAGATATAAGTGGGATAGCGTCACATAAATAGTGTAAAAAATCGAATACTTGAGTAGTATTTGGGTAGATTTTATCAAATCGTTTTGTGTTCATTTTAATTTGGAAGATAAAGAATATTGGCGATATGAGATATAGGCTAACAGCTATGTGTGTCGGTATCATTTCAGTTTTGCTATTTTGCTGGAACCAAAACGCAGGGCTCGGATCGTGCGACCTTTTCGGCTTTTTTGAAAAATGCGACTTTTTGCGATTTTTTGAAGAAAAATGCAACTAATCGACTTATTTCCGTTTTTCTCACAAGTTCGCTATTAGTTTCTATTTTAATTACAATGAAACTTTGATAATTGAAATTCAAAACTAGAGAAAATTGTTCCATTTTAATTGATAACATTAAAATCTGAATAATTTCATATAAAAGCTTTATACTTAGAAAATTCTTTAATAATAGCGTTTTAAATTGAACAGTTTCTAATTTCGTGAATCCGTATTCAAAATTTTAATTTTATCAATTCGCAAGCATTAACAGTTGGACATTTTAAAGTGAAAAATGTTTAAAATCGTTTAATTACAAATTCAAATGATGAATTCATAGAACCCAATAAGAAAATCTAAGTATTTTTGGTTGAAAGTTAATTGTTTTGTTTAAAAATTCGACTATTTGGATGAAAATTTTATTTTGTTGAAAATTCCACTACTATTTTGATAAAGTCATATTTTTTGTTCGAAAATTTAACTGTCTTCTAAAATATTCATCTTTTTGGCATTATAACTCCACTGTTTGATTGAAAAATACTCTTTCTTGGTTGAAAACAATCTATGTATTTGTTGAAAATTTAACTTTTTAGGCTGATAATTCAACTGTCTTCTAAAAAGTTTGTTTTTTTGGCATGAAAATTCAACTGTTTGGTTATAAATTTAACCATTGTGTTAAAAATTCATCTCTTTTGATTGAAAGTTCAACTATTTGGTTGAAAATTCGTCTTTGCAGGTAGAAAATTCAACTATTTGGCTAAAACTTCTATTACTATTATGTTAAAAATTGGTCTATTTTGATTAAAACTTCAACTGCTTGGTTAAAAATTAATTTTTTTGTTAAATTCAACTATCTGGTTTGAAATTAATCTTTCTTCGTTGAAAATTCATCTTTTTGGCTTCAAAATTCAACTATTTGGTTGCAGTTTAATTTTTTATTTGGAAATCGACCATTTGGTTGAAAATTCAACTATTTGGATAAAAATATCATTACTTTCTTAAAAATTTGTCTCTTTTGCTTGAAAGTAAAGAAAATATTCCATTGTAAATGCAACTATTTGGTGGAAAATTATTTTTTTTTAAACTCAACTATTTCATTGAAAATTAATCTTTCGGGTTTGAAAGTCAACTGTCTACTTTTTAACTTGAAAACTCAACTCTTTTGTTAAAAATTTTGGCTTTGGGTTGAAAATTCAATATATTTCGACTTGAAATATTAGGAATCTGAAGCGTTTCATATTGAATTCAATATTGTATCTGTATTTGTATCCCTATTTCCCCTGTTCCTAGAGCATCTTGGGCTGCGAAGTCTATATTATTACAAAATGAATAATTTCATATTCAACTTACACAATCTCAAATTTGAAGCCTAAATTTTTTAGCTATTTCAAGTTGAATGTTTGAAATGAATGTTCCTGAAGTTGAAAATACGGTCAATTCAAAAACTTCTCTCATTTGAATATAATCCAAGTTGAAAAGTTTAACAGCTCACAAAGAAATATTTAAAACCCAGATTCAGAATCCTTCAAGCTAAATGACTATTGTTAAAAATTTGTTTTAACTTCAAAGTTTATTTTGATTGCGCAAAGAATATTTGAAAATCAATGAGAATTATGAACTCTATATTCCTATACAAATAAAGTTATTATATCAGTCATTCAGTGACTAATGCGACTTTTTTGAAGCATTCTAGTTAATCCGAGCCCTGAAAACCGAATCTAAATAAATACACAATTTCAAAAAATCTGTGTGAAATAAATTCACTGAATGGTCTTTATCAGTGTCGTTTTTCTTAATTCAATTTTTCAGCTTCAAAATAAAACTATGGAAATGAACTTCTTAAATTTCTCTAAGAAAAAATGAGATAAATCACTGAATGAAGAAAATGAGCAA
Source organism: Andricus curvator (assembly GCA_932195095.1). NCBI lineage: Eukaryota > Metazoa > Arthropoda > Insecta > Hymenoptera > Cynipidae > Andricus > Andricus curvator. Next base: position 363,148 of record CAKNYM010052991.1, read on the forward strand.
TAATAAGGACCACTGTACAATAAAAAAACATACAGCACACGCGCAATATAGACAATCTTATGAATATACCTAACAGCGTTTTCCTACGATCAATAGATATTATAATATCTGTAGTAATTAATAGGCCAGAGTTGTATTAATTCAATATTGCAGTCTTTAATGTTTCAAAGCCCTCGTTTGCACACGTGGCATGAAGTTGTATATGACTGGTATAATAGTATTTGTACAAATGCACATTAAATCGAAAATTTTCAATTGCAACGTCCAATAGTATTTCTACTCTACAACATATCTATGCCCCTGGAATTCGAAGTGAATTTTAAATCTTCCAACATTTGTACGAACCTAGCTAAGCAAACAATATCTTCTGATATTATTGTTCTTCTTTCACAGTAGAAATGAGATTTCCTTGCTTTGATAAGCTCGGTACTAACATTCAGAGAATCGCAAATTTCTCGCATCGATACACAGATTACCACAGTTTCTGCTTTAAGAGATACAATCGTTCAACATACGTTCGTATAAAATATAAAATAAGGTCGATCTAGAAACTATATGCATAACGAAATAATAATAATACGAAACAAAAATGTCCTGATACAAAAACAATATTTTAACAATCGTTCTTATTTACACGTTAGTCTAATAATCGCCGCGTAATACTTAGTCCGCCGCTGCGGTCTGAACTTACATTATTAGGTCAATTATAATTTAAAACCTTAAATATCACAACGACAATTAACGGTAGTTACGACTTTGGTTATTACGTTCCTCGTTATAAGTTTCTCGTTATATTCGATTCGCGTTTGCAAATTTCCATAGAATCTGTCCATAATGATAACATCCACAACTCGAACTCTACGCGTTACAAATACTAATCTCATAAGATCTAAAATTTCTTGATAAATACCTACTATTCTGGATATATAGCTTCTCGTCCACTTAACTGGTATCCCTAAATTAATCCTCTTCCCATTAACATACATAATATATATATGGTTAATCTTAGAAGAGAGTAAAGTTTACTCGCCTTACATGAAATTTTCAAAACTGACAATTCTTTCATCCCCGATCAGTAGACTCTATAAACAATAATTAATATTTAAATAAATAGGCGTAAATAAATACGTATACAATAAAGCTTACAGAGTTTTGTGCACTGTCGATCAACTTCGTTAATAGTAAGTAAAAAGTAAATACAATACAGTTTGGTTAATCGATTAATTCGGTTACAAATTCTTCATCACATTGAGACAATAATACTTATCTCCAATATTACTAAATTTACTTGTTAAGAGAAATTAGTTAATTATAAATTACGATAGATAAATTTTTTCAAACTTAAAGTAAATGATTTGAAACAAATATAATATCTTACGCAAGAAATTTAAAAGCCTGCATTTGGGGCTCGAAAATAGAATTTAATAAAATTATAGTGAGAAATTCACTCTTGGATATTTAACTCTCATGAGAGCGTTGTTTAAATTTATTGAAAATATTTACAGTCACCTTGCAAAAGATGATCAATCCATTGCACAATATCAACCAGATCGGCTGTTTGGCATGGTTTGGCAAACACCTAAAGAACTTTCTACGCTTTGGCATTTCTCGAATATCTGTATCTGACAGATTTCATATAAATTAAATCGGGCAGTTTGACCCTGCTCATGTCACGGAACTGTTAAAGGCTGAAATGTAAAATTTTAAAAGGCAAAATATGAGACACATATTGATTTTTTTATAATTTAAAATACTATTTTTTAAATATGTATTATTTTTTTAAATATTCCTTGTTTTATATCTGAAAAAAACTAAAATTGAATGGGATAACATAATTCTGTCGAAAAATAAAAATTCCGAAAATATAATTACCAAGGTAGAAAATTTACAAGATTTTAAATTAAAAGAAACAAATAAAACTACTGAAAATATTTAGTAAGGAAATTGAAATATTCCGAAAGTTCATGCAGCTAGAAAAATTCAGAAATTTCAAATTTCCGAAACTTTGAAACCAGAATTTTCAAAATCCCGCAAATAGTAGATTCTTAAGATTAGTAAATTCTCAACAAAAAAGCAATATTTAGCATATTGCATGCTGTATATAGATTTAAATTAAAAAACTTTTTAAAATTAAAAAAAAAAACATTATTTTAACCGATAAAAATATGAATGATAATTTATTTGCGGAAATTTGACACTTCGGTATTTGGAATTTCGGGAATTTACTAATTTCGAGAATTCACTGATTTCGGCAATTTTAAATTTTTGGATTTTGAAAATTAGGTTATTTTGGGAATTTAATAATTTTGGAATATTTCGATTTCCTCAATAATTATCGTTAATTTCAAATTTTGGAAATTTTCATTCTCCGCAAATTTTTGGCTTCGGTAATTATATATTCAATATTTTCCAACATTCCGAATTTTTCTTTTTCGCCAAAATTATGTCATCCCGGTGATGAATTACAGAAGATTATGATAAATTTAGAAAAATTAATTACAAGTTTCGTAAATTTAAGATAATTTTATGAAAATTCAGATACAAGTTTCCTAATTTTCAGTTACAATTACGGATACTGAATTTTCTGATACACTGTTCATTGTATCTAAAAATTCCGTTACATGTAACAGAAACTTAGGAAACTTTTTTCGTAATTTAAGGTAAATTTACGAAAATTCCGTGAACTGAAGGTGCCGTTACGCAAAACTATCGGAAATTTCATAAAATTTTCGGTTACTTTTGAAACGTTATATCTTCATCAGTTTCAGAATACTTCTAACAGTATCAACTTACAGAATATTTACAGAATTTAGGCTTTGATTAAGAAAATTTATGAAATTATGATTTTTGCTGGTCGGTTTTCATTAATTTTACTTCTTTACTATCTTTTTTGTTTTTTTCAACTTCTCCTGCGAGAACACTGTTACTGTTCTTGCGTAAAGTAATAAGTAAAATTGCTCAAAACAGAACAGCAAAAATCATAATTTCATCAATTTTTTATTTAAAATCTAAAAGATCTGATATTTCTAAATTTTGTATATATATATATAATTTTAGCTTCTTTAATACATAAAACAGACCGGAAATTTGAAAGACCTGGGTTCGGATCCCAGCGGAGCTAGAGACATTTTTTTCACAACTTACAAAATTAATAATCAATATTAAAAAAATATTGATTTTAGACCATGTAGACAAAAAACATTAACATATTATAAAACTAAGAATGTTCAAAAAAAGAATAGATATTTTGAAAATTTCATTTTATATTATAAATAATCATTTTTTCTATATGAAGAATATCTCCTTCATATTACTATAAATCTAAGAAAAAATCAAGAAAAAAAAATCAAAGGTGGTGTTTTTGACGAAATTTACTTTTTAGTTTTTTTTTTCTAAAAATGTACGCCATGTTAGTAAGTTTCAAAAAGTTTCTTTAAACAATTTGAAAGAGTGTACATTGCACTACAAAAATTAAATTATGCCTATTTATTCCCAAGATATAACTTTTTTTTTTAATTTGCTAATTTGTTCATAATTCACCTAAATATTAAAGTAGCCCTAAGTTCATACAAAATTTTCTATCACGAAAAACAAAAAATACGTTTCTCATATCTTATCTTAGAAACCATTATATTTCAGACCCAAACAATTCCGTGACATCAACAGGGCCCGACTGACCGATTTCATGTGAAGTCGGTCATCATTTGTTCTGACAGCTTGGCTAGACACAAATAATTTTATGGGAAAACCACGATTTGGGGGAATTTCCATATAAAATATTAATACTATCGCACTATTGTCCGGCGTATCTTTGGCGTTTCAGACTCAGTCCCAGATATAGAGACGATATTCCTGGAAAAAGAGAACAGAAACGAATGGAAGTGCAAATATGATTATCGACTGACAGTGAAGCATCATTATTCCAACACATTTCAATCCGGCAGGTTCTTTTCACCCGACAAAATGAATTTTTCGCTGTCAGAATTTAAAATTATGTAGAACTTTAACAAAATTAAATTTTTGTCAAGGTCCATTTATTTATTTCAATCCTCCGGTGGATTTTGTTGAATAAGTCATCAAGGCTCTAAATCAGCGAGAACGTGGGAACTCTGCAATTAGTGATTTTTTCTCGTCGCAGAAATAAATATGTATGCAGACTTGGCTGCCTTCTTATAAGAGTTCACTCTCTGGAGAGATCGAACGCTGACTTTGGCATAGAATAATAACTACCTGCGACCCGAAAATCAATACAATATCGTACTAAAGCAATATTTAAATTCAGGCTGCATTTCGCGCAACTCTTAAATTAATTCATCCCTCTAATTATAACGAGGAAACGTTCAATATACGTATATACGTATAGAAGAGAGTTCAAGTGTTTGTAACGTAGCCCTATTTAGCAGTAATTAGAGGAAATCATTGAAGCAAGGTAGTTCCGCTTAATTGTTAAGAATTTCTGGCAATAGAAATCCACCCATTTAATTTGAAACTAACAAAAGGGATTTAACTTTATAGTTTTTGTGATAGCAGCAGGTGGCCATAAGTGTCGTTAAATACAGCCAGCAGGCTGTAAACTAGAAAAGTATCCTTCAGTCGCTTTAATCCAAGAAACGAGAATTCGGCAGAACGGAAGTTCGTCGTCTTGAAATTAATTTTCAGTTGAAAGATTTTAATTAATTAAATTTTGAGCATTTAAAAAAAAATTAGGATTGATTCAAATGAAATGACGGATTTTAAATTTGCGACTGAAATACGAATATTTTTAAATTTAAGGACTTCCGATTTCTACCCTTTCAAACTTAGAGTAGATGGAATTACGAATTGACTTTCAAATGCAATCCAAGAAAAGACCAACTTTTTAAAAATTTATTCAATAGACATCGTCAGAATTAAAAAAATATGTTTAATATTGATTTTAAATGTCTACACTTTCAAGCTTAAAAGCTTTTAAATTTAGACTCCTTCAAAATTTAATGTAACTAAATTCAAATGCTTGTAAATTTGAATATATTTACATTAGAATGTCCATTAGGAATTATCATTTTTACATTTTTCCAACTCTACTCCTCAATCTTCTTCCTTTAAAAAAAAATGATTTTCTTCTTTTTACTTGAACTAAAAAAAATGATTTAAGGTCCCCGCTAGATCATTTGAGGTAAAAACATAGTTTTCTTAGTTTTTCTTTCTTAAAATGTACGAATTTCAAGATATAAAATTCTTTAATTCATTGAAATTTTACGAAAGAAAAAAAAATTCTTTTGAAGTCTTTATTGATTTCGAAATACCGAAATTTGTAGCTTAATTGTAATTAAAGCTGTACAATGATATATGGAGAAAAAGGACATAAATGACAAATTTTGAGAAAATTCATAAGAAAACTTCAAAAATGTCCAATGAGGATGGCCATTTAAAGGTACCTATAGCAAATTCTTTGACAACTCTTGAATTTGTTTAATTAAGGATATGTATATTAAAAATCTGATTGTATATTTTTCGACTTGAAATTTTTTTTTTTTTCGTCACTAGGTACACATTTTTTTAATATTATAATTGTGAATATTCTTCGTGTACCGCAGGGAAATTCTACGTTTATATTTCCATGAAAAGAAAGTTAAGGGAGTATTTTAGATTTTTAATTGCATTGGAACAATAATTTTTTATGTTTTGAGATCAATAAAACCTTAAAAAAAGTCTGTTCTTTTTTAGAATTTTCGACTAATTCTTCAGTAAAGTTGAAGCAACTTGAAGACATGAAAAAATTGTTTATCCTTAATTTCGTACGTTATAAAAATCATGAACTGAAAGGAAACATTGAATAATTTTTAAAATAAATAAATTAAAAAGTAGGAAATCATTTTTTAACGACAATAAAAAAAACTATTAACTATCTAAAAACTTGCTACTTCAATTGGGATCCGCTGCACTGCAATATACGCCATCTATCTTTCAATGTGGCCAAAATTTGAACTCGATAATAAAAAAATTTACTATTGTTTTTCATATTAAATACAATTATGAATAAAAACAAAGATTTATCGGAAATTAAGTGTTATATACGTGGAATTTTCATTGTATACAGTGAAAAAACACGTTTCATGTTAAAACTGTTTTTGTTACAAAAAAAAATTTAACTATTTTATGTCAGTTTCAACACACTATAAGCTTTATTTAAATCATCTTAACATAAAAATGAAATCAATATAAATTTTTGTCAATGAAGAAATAAATTATTCACGATCTAAAGAAGTATAACCCTAAATTTAGGTTAGAATTCGTATTTCAATTCTGATCCTCTATATTTCATGTTTTTTGGATATTTTAAACAGGGTTGCCACAGACTTTCCATTTTTAATTTCCCTGACCTTTTTCAACAATCCCTGACTTTTCGACATACCTACAGCAAACTCTAAACCCAAAAAGAACTTTGACAAAACATAAAATACATAAATAAAATGAAAAATAAAACCAAGATACACAAATTCTTCAGCAAAGCTAAAATTAACTCAGATTAAAAAAAAAAATTCCCTGATCCATTTTCAAAATTCACCCCCTTGAGCTGTCACGTAATTCAAGTACGTTCCGTAATAATTACGTTACTTAGTTCAGACTAATCTATGATATTATTTATAATTATATTTTGAACTATATAAAAAATTAAAATTACAAGCTTTCATTAAAGAAATCTATTTGAAAATTTTAATATTTTATAAGGATTAATTTTATAATAATTATTTTTTTTCAAAAATGAGTGAAATCCTGGCAAAAATTTCGCCAAGTCAAATCAAATAAAGTTTTATACAATTAACATTAATTGAAAAATTAATTAAATAACATTAAATGAAAAATAAAACCGAGATACACAAATTCTTCAGCAAAGATAAAATTAAGTCAGATTTAAAAAAAAATTCACTGACATTTCACTGATTTCCCTGACCATTTTTTTGTTCCCTGACTTTTCAAGGATTTCAAGGTCTGTGGCAACCCTGTTAAATCTAATTTTTTGCTACATGCATTATTTAAAGTTCATTAAAGCTGTGTTGAAACTTACATGACATAATAAAATAATTGTTTTCTTGAAAAAAAAAAACAGTTTCAACAGGAAACGTGTTTTTTTCACTGTATACGATGAAAATTCTATATGTAACACTTAGTTTCCTTTTTTATATTCAATAATTGTTTTAAAACTGTGAAAAACAATAATAAAATTGTTTTTGAGCCTAAATTAAAATGCATCTCAAAAAATCTACCTGGTTTCGCGAGCTCGCGATACTAGCGCTCCCAAGATATCAGATCCCAATATTAAAATATTTTCACATTTTTAGACTGAATATCAATTTTGAAAGTCTCTAAATTCATTCCACTGAAAATGCTGTCATCTACTAAGTGTCCAAAAGTTTACAATTGCTAAATACAACTCGGAGACTCTGAAATGAAAACTGTTAACTCTTTCAAAATTGAATGCTATAAAATTAGTCAATCTGTCCAGAGACAGGACTATACAAATCGGGGCAGATAAAGCCAGCAATTCTCGCTATCGCACCACTCTTTGCAAGAGACCTCAACGTTCTCTACTCTACCTGAATCGCCTTTTTTTCTTAAGCCGAGCTTTGGCTGCAACCATAAAAACCATAAGCCAATTGTGGCCCAACTAATAATCCACTGTACTACGTGGTAAACTCGAATACTCGTGGGAAACATAGCGAAACGAAGACCGCGTACATGCAACCCGTACGTGACCCCGTTTGCTTATTGGCGCGGCCACAGCAACTATCGCAGGCTGCGGATGCGGTGCACCCAAATTTAACATTGTCACCGCTCTACAATGCCTATTTTACTGTTCTAACTCTGGCAATCTCTTCCAACAATTCTAACCCGCTTGGCCGCGCGCAGTACAAGTAAAACTCTCGTTCCTCTTCCTCGACTTAATTAGCCGTAAGGTGAAGCCTTCCAAGTAATCCGTTTACACGTTCATCGCGTAGTACACGGAGTTCTGTGTGTTGGGCGGAGGCACGTTGTTGGGATGACCTATGAACGAGTTCGTGGCTGTATGGCTCGAATTAGCAGAAGTCGTCTGATTGAAATCGTGAGCTGGTGCACTCGCAGCGCCTTCGGGAACTCCACGTTCAGCCACATTGCAGGGATTGTTCCTCTGTTGCGGATGCTTCGTCGGGGAGGATAAAATTGTTGCAGAAGTCATCGTACCAAGAATTTGAGTGCTTCCAGTGAAGGTGGTGAGCGAAGGTCCACCAGGAAGACTGACTGTTGGAGGTAAAGAGACTGTCTGGGTCTGAACGTCGCTCGCACTTCGAGTCAGATGGACTTGATGAGAATAAGGTGTCGTGCCTCTAGGCGGAGCAATCACTGTATAAGCTGGCACTGGCTGACCACTGTAGGATGCGACCTGGTGATGCTGATGATGCTGCATGTGCATGGAGTGGATTGTGTGGTTCATGCCTGGAGGGCCTACGTGGAATTCTTCGGGCTGATGCAAGTGGAGATGCAGCTGCGCTTGAGGGTGGTGACCTGGGAGAGTCGAAGTAGCAGGAGTGTTGGGACGGACGTAATACCTTGGCTGCTGATCGACTCGATTCCTAGGATAGGGATATCGGTCGATGTGGTTCGCGTAGTTCGTCGGTGTCGTGTGAGCTGGGAGGATCCTCTGCAGATTCTGATAGGCTGGATCCGTTATCCCGTTGTATGGAACTAGGTACATGGTTCGGTAACACTTGGGATTAGAAGCAGGCACAGTACCACAAGGGTAATTAGCGAAACCTACTGGTTGGCGACGTGTTTTGGTAGGAAGAGTGCTGTAGCCCGAGGTTGGAACTGCATCAGCTCCGATGACTCGAAGCATTCGAGGACCTGACATCTGGTCCTGCAAGTGTACTCCGTTTTTCTGATCCGGGTAGCGGTGACTAGCGTCCCCAACTTGGACGTGGGCCAGGGTTCGGGGTAGGGTGCTCTCGAGGTATGAACGCTCCAAACCCTGTGCAGTTACCTAGAAAAATTAAAAAAAATAATTAATTAAAAATTTTGAATTTTACGTTTCCGTCTCGATAAGGTATCAGTAAAAAAACCTACTGAGGTGTCAGCAATGCTCTGATAAATATCATCAATTTGCCTCTGCATCGTGTTTATCCTGTTGATGGTGTTGCTTCCAGTGTTCTCGCTATTAAACGCCACCCTGTATGTCTCCGAATTCCCACCTTCGTCCACACAGGAATCTTGCTTCTCTCCATTATCAGTGCTGTGCTCATAGAAAGACCACTGCGCTGGCAAGCTGTTTCTGTCTGGAAACGAAGTGGCAGCGGCGCTTCGGGTCCTCAGTTGCTGAACGATTTCTTCTGTTGTCCCGAACTGAGGTTTAATCCCCCGAACTGCAGGTCGTCTGTTAAATCCATAATCATTGAGTTCATCATCGTCATCATCCACGCACCCCTTCTTATCCTTCCCATTTTCCTTGACCTCCCCGTCAACTGAAGTCCCTTCATGCCGATCATCCACATCATTGTATCGTCTTTTGATCCTCTCAGTTCTGGACTTGTCCTGCTCAACAAAAGCCATCAGCTCATCACTAGCATCTCCAGAATCAGGCCCGATACTCGTAGGAGTTCCCCTCGTGACATCAGGAGGTCCCGCGTTTCTATAATTCCGCTCCTCTCCTCTTAGGGCAGCTTCAATATCTTCAAGACTGTACGAAGAATCAGAATTATAACCCACAGAGTCCCTATTACTTCCAGTAATCTTTGATGAGAGGCGATAGTAATCCTCCCTTCCTTCTCCTGTCGAAGCAACACAAGACAATGGCGCAAGGCTCGCAAGGAATTGCTTTCTAGCATCAGAATTCATCTTCGTGATTGAAGACTTTGAAACATACTCCTTCCCCATATTGGTCCTATTCCCTAATCCAATATCAGGTAGGTTTATCTCCACGTTTTTCTTTTGCCCGAAGAGGTCCGTGATCTTTTTGTAAGTGGACTGATGATGGTTGATGTTCTGAGGAGGAGCCATGAGGGTCGATTCCTGTTCCTGGCAGATGGTGCGAGGCACGCGATCATTCTTGGGTCTCTCCTCTCCAGAAGGCGAAGTACGCGCTGGCAGCTCATTGTTCTGATCACATCCCTCGACTGTTCTGCCACTTTCTGAGGAGTTGCTGTCGGCAGCGTCCTCGTCCTGATCCACACAAGTCAACTGTCTTATCCTTTCCTCTAGAGTTAGATCCTTGCCCCTCAGATTCTTCTTCTTTGAGTTGCTTTCATATTTGGAAATGAGACTTCTCCTGAGAGCATTTCTTTCGATAGTTCTCTTGATGCTAGAAGACTCGCTCTCAGAGGAGTCGCTGCGGTTCCCAGCAATCTTAGTTCTCTTGACAGCATCGAAAAGACGCAAGCTTTCGGTAGTAATGAGGAACTTCTGAGCTTCGGAATTCTCATCCTCGGCATCGTCTACGTCGGAGAGAGAAATACTCTTTGCAGGAGCTGGAGGCGGAGATATGAATCTGGGGTCTGGAAAGAGTTGTCTCACAGCAGAGTTTGGCTTGAGGCTGTTGGTGACGAGCGATGTGCCACGCTTAAAGGTCAGAGAGAGATCTGAGGCTTCGGAAATCTCCTTGGAGGCTCGCTTATCGATTTTCGTTGCGCTTTCTGGAGACTTGGAGGCCTCTTCGCTGATGCTCTGCCCTAAGGATATTTCTTTAGTGTCTGGCGGGGGACAGATGGCGAATTCGAGTTTCGAAGCGTCGAGCGCATCTTTTTCTTTGGTAGAGTCCATCTCGTCAATAGGCCTGGGTTCTTCCTCGCTAATTTCCCGGACTATTCGTCGCTCCGTTACCGTCGTCATCGTTATCGTTTCTACGAGATAACGCTGATGAAGATCTGTAAAGAAAAAAGAGAGTTAGAGTGCGCTCAAAAAAACACGATTCAGCGAGTCACGTAACGAGTGGGAAATCGAGCCTGGGGAGGAGAGCTTAAAGGGGACGTGGCCGAATCGAGGCAGTTTAAAGGGACGGGAGATTTTGTCGAATTCTGAAGAGTAAACTCTCAGCCTTTAAAATTCACTAATAAAAAATTCGTTTCAAAGATCATGTCTACCCTTTGGGGCTTTTCAGCATGGAAGCACTTTTCAGAGTGTTAAAGTTCATATATCACTCGTCGTTCAGTTTGTGAAATTCTTTTTGCAACACGAACTTGTTTGAATCAAAGGTTATTGTTATATATTCCCTATCAGTTTTGAACAAGTGACTAAAAAACAAATACAGTTGCAGCAGATTTCAAAGTTCAAAATGATTTAAAAAAGGAGAAATAGGGTGATTTTTCGCGAAAATAGGGGAATAATAGGGGACTAAATTATTCTACAAAAAATTAATGTAGATATGTTAAATTCAATATTACACGCTTTAAAATTCTAAGATTTCAGGTCCAAATATTTAACAAATAAATATTTAACTTTTAACAAAATAGTTGAACTTTCAACCAAAAAATATTTTCTACCAAAAGAGATGAATTTTTAACAAAAAAGATCATTTTTAGCACAGAAAAATGAATTTTCAATCCAAAAAGACGAATCTTAAACAATTTTCAACCAAAAAAGATGACTTTTCAACCAAATAGTTAAACTTTCAAACGAATAAGACGAATTTTCACCAAAAGTTAAATTTTTCACCAAATAGTTGAATTTTCAAGCCAAAAATATGAATTTTCAACCAAAAGGTCGAATTTTCAAATAAAGAAGATTAAACTTTAACCAAAAACAAAATAGCTTGATTTCAACAGGAAAGTTGAATTTACAACAAAATAATTAAATTTTTACTCAAACAGTTGAATTTTTAACAAAAACAGATTAATTCTGAATCAAAAATATAATAGTAGACGTTTCAACCAAACAAGAAGATTAAGAGTACAATCAAACTATTTTTTAAACATTCAAGCGAAAAATTCGAATTTTTGGAAGTCAGTTGAATTTTCAACCTAAAAAGTTGAATCTTTAACAAAAAAGTTCATTTTTAGCAAAATGAGATGACTTTCCTAGCAAAAAAGATTTTCCAATCCAAAAAGACGAATGTTCAACAAAACAGTTGAATTTTCGACCAAAAAAGATGAATTTTTAACAAAAAAGTTGCATTTTCTACAAAATAATTAATTTTTCAAGAAAATAGTTGAATTTTCAAGCCAAAAATATGAATTTTCAATCAGATGAGGTCGAATTTTTAAACAAAAAAGATTAAACTTGAATAAAAAACTAAATAGTTGAATTTTGCCCAAAAAGATGAATTTTTAGCCAAATAATTGATTTTTCATCACAATAATTAAATTTCCAACAAAAGAGTGTAATTTTTAACAAAAAAGAATGAAGTTTTAACAAAAAAAATAGTTGGGTTCTATTAATTCGGTTCGAATTTAAGCGAAAAAGGGGGAGAAAGGGGGAAAGGGGTAGTTCTGTGAAAACAGGGGGAAAAACAGGAATTCTTTAACGGGGAAAAAGGGGAATAAAACTTATAAAAATAACTTAAATCTTCAAATACGAATTTACGATACAAATTAAAACTTTGCAAACATCGTAGTTGAAACTTATCTTTCTAGATTTCAATCAGTGAGAAATGTGTGACTGAATCAAATCAGGAAGAATTTTCATTTATTCACAACGCAATCTCACTGAATAAAATAGCTAGAAATAGGTCACTAATTGCAATCAGTAAGAACTTTCACTGATTCAAATTTCGAGAGAACAAACACTTCTTAAGTTCCCATCTCTTTAAATTCCCTGTCGGATATAAATTGTAGGAATTTAAATGATGAAATTCCTCAAATGTTTCGTCAATCTCTGTCTGCTCAATCCAGCCCCACACGTCTAAATTGGCCCCCAGGCCACTTCAATTCACCCCACCTCCTGTTATATTGGTTCGCAACAGAGAAATTGATACCACCCCATAGAAAGAACGTTACGCAATTTAGAGAGTACCCCCATACCACCTGACACTGTGACAAAAGCTTTTTATCATCAACAATATGTATCTCACACGCTCATATTACAGGCCAAGAAAAAAAATTTGCCAGAGTAAGATAAAAAATATCACTATTTTCCTAGAACTTCTTTGATAAAGCAAAATGCTTTATAAGTAATGGAAAGAGGCAAATAAAAATTTTCTCATCAGATATATTTCACTCAGTTTCTAAGAAAGCTTTTATTCATTTCATACTAGACATATTTCTCCAGCTTGCACTTTCAGAAGCATCTGCTGCCTCTTTGCTATAGACTAATGCTTTCTAACTGAGTTCTCATCTCGTCTAATTGTTGAGCAAATTGGCTAAATTGTTACTGGCTATTATAAACTAGTACAATTAATTAAATCTGAAAAGAGGGACTTTGTAAAGTTCAATAAGATTAAAATTCAAAAATATAATTAACTATTTAAAAATTTGTGCTCCGCGCTTGACCGGTTAAACGATTAAATAATTCAAATAATTTCTACGTTTAACTGTTCATATTTTTAAGCCATATAAAGTTATATAAGTTCATTTTGTTAAACTTTCCGCCATTTTCAACTTCTGTTTTTTATTCGAACTAACTTCAATGTTTATTTTAACTATTATTCTTTAGTGTATAAATTAACAAAAATTGTATTTATTTATCTCAGGCTTCACAGGCTTTCCCCTATTCGCCTCTTTTCCCCATTTTTGTCGTTTTTTCCATTTAAATGCGAACTGATTTAATAGAGCCCAACAATAAAATCAAACTATTTTTCGTTAAGCTGATTCTTTTAGGTTGAATACTCCACCATTATATTTTTGGTTGGGAATTTGTCTTGTTTGTTAAAAAGTGTATTATTTGGTTGAAAATTTAATTATTGTCATGAAAATGCAACAACTTTGTTAAAAAGATATACTTTTTGGTTGAAAATTCAAATGTTTTTTGGAAATTCATCTTTTTGTTTTAAAAATTCAAATATTTGGTTGAAAATTCACTTTTTTGTTGAAAATTTAATAATTACTTTGCAATTTTTTTCTTTCATGACTGAAAAATGTTTCTTGGTTAATAATTCAACTCTTTTGTTGAAAATTTATCTCTTTGGATAGAAATTTGATCTTTTTTGGTTAAAAATACAACTGCTTCGTTACAAATTTAATTATTTTGATGAAAATTCAACAATTTTATTTAAAAATTTTCATTTTTGGTTGTGTATTCAATTGTTTTGTTTAAACTACTTTTTGAGTAAAATCCAACTATTTTGGTAGAAATGCAATTTTTTTTTGGATAAAAATGCAACTGTGCTTGAAAATAATCTGTTTTGATTAAGGATTCAACTATTTGGTTGAAAATTCGTCTTTTTTGGTTGAATTAAACTGTTTTTTTCTTTTAAATCAAAATTTTTGATAGTAGAAATATCAACCATTACATTTCTTGTTGAAAATTCAACTACTTGGTGAAAAGTTGAACTACTTTCTTAAAAATTAATGCTTTTGTTTAAAGATTCATCTCTTTGGTTTAAAATGTAACTATATTTTTTGTAAAACCTATTTTTTTAGTTGAAAATTAATTTTTTTACTGAAAAAATAATTAATCGATTTTTTTGTAAACAATTGACCTTTTTTAGTAAAAAATTTCGTCTATTTGGTTTGAAAATGCATTTCTTTTGGTCGCAATTTCATCTCTTTTATTAAAAATACAACTGTTTGATCAAAATTAATCGGGTTTGGTTGAAAATTCATATTTTTAGCTGAAAATTGAAATATTTGGTTAAAAATTCATCTGTTTTGTCAAAAGTGCAACATTTTTAGTGGAAATGTTAAGAATATAAAGCGCATCAAATTAAACTTAATATAGCACACATTAATTTCATTTAAAAGAATCTATTTTCCTGTTTTCATGAAAAAGTTCCTTATTTCCTTTCAAATCATGTCTTTTGGTTTGAGTATTCACCTGAACAACTGAATTACGTGAAGTTAGTTAAAATAAAATAAAAGAAGTTGTAAACGATGCGTTTGAGAGGCAAAACTGCAGGAATTAGCATATTGCAATGGATGTATTCAAAGTTTCAGAAGCTAAAACAATTAGAGAACAGAGTAGACTATTTAGTCTTTTTCAATTAAAACCCTAATGTGACCTTTACCGCTTGGTTAGAAGCAAGTGCTCGTAAACGCCTCCCAGGACGATTAAAGGTTTCCGAGATGTCTGAGAGAAGAAATTGTTCTATTAGAAGAGCTTTCTTACTGATCTTTTATCGTTGCATTTCGACAAAATGCACCCCATTTATATAGTTTTACGAATCAAGCGAAATTCCCCATAGAGCGAAAAGAAGATTTAAAGCTAGATATAAGGAGACGATTGCGTTGCCAAGAGATCCAATCTACCCCTGTCAATATTTTCTTTGGTAAAATTGCATTTTCAGTGGAGAATGTCATACTTAAATCAAAACTATATTTGCAGAAATGTTCTTTTAATTGGGGTTTAAAAATTAATGACCAGAAACAGGTATTTAAAAATAAGCTTCTAAGGATACTGAGTAAAAAAAAAAATTTTTTAAATTCTTTAAGACAGGAAGGCCGCCAAACTTCATTTTCAAAATTCCCTGACTTTTCCCTGATTTTTCTCTGACCATATTTAGAGACAAAATTCTAATCTTGCAACATTTTTAATATAGAATATTTTATAAATGGAATAAAACAATTTTTTATTTAAATTTAATATTTTCATGGCTGCCACAGCCTATGGCCTATCCTTTACTTGAAAAAAGTGAAAGTGAACTAACTTCTAACCCAAATAGTGAATTGTAACAAATTCAGGATAAATTAATAAAACTTCAAAAAAATTAAAGTTAAATTCAAAAGAACTCTCATGAAATGGAAAAAAATTCCATTGATTTTAGTGAAACTGGAGTGGATCAAGAGGAATTTAATAGGGAAATGAGAAGAATTCGATAGTATTCATAAAAATTCAAGGTAAATTAAAAAAAAATCAAATGAATTGACAAAAATAAAAAATATAAACATTCATTGAATACAGTGAGTTTGAAATGAGTTTAGAAAAATTCAAGGGAATAGAAAATAATTTGATGAAATGCCTAAGAATTCAAGGTGAGTTTAAAAGCCTTCAGGATGAATTAAAAAAAAAACTAAAAAACATTTTAAATATAGAATCTTTTATAAATGGAATAAAACAATTTTAAATTTAAATTTATTATTCTCATGGCTTCCACAGCCTACTTTACTTGAAATAAGTGAAAGTGAACTTAATTTCTAACTCAAAAAGTGAATTAAGTAGATCCTCTGAATTGAGTGAATTTAGCAGAATTTAAATAAATTTAAAAAATTTAAGGGAATTGAAAAAATATTTTCAAATCTGTTCAAATCTTTGAAACCTTACAAAATTCTTCAAATCATGTGAATAAATTCTTTGAAATTTATGAAAATATTATAAAATCCCGTGAAATTACACGAAATCTGATGATATTTCCGGAAATTCTGGAAAAATTGGTTAAAATACCTGGAGTGCTTTTATAATTCCCTAAAATCATTGAAATCCTGGGAAATATTATAAAATCCCTTGAAATATTTTAAAATATTTTAAAACCTTATTGGTTTTATAAAATCGTTCCATATCTTCAGAAATTCTATGAAATTCTTTACAACCGCATGCACATCTTTTTAAATCTCTTTAAATCATTAAAATCCTTGGAAATTCCTTGAGATTTTGTATATATCCTGAATTGCTTTGGAATCATTCAGATGACCCTTAAATATTTGAAAACCCTTTGGTATCCTTTTAAATTATTAAAACCAATTAAAAATTCCTTGGAATCTTTTAAAAATCCCTAATATACTTGAAATTCTTTGCAATCACTTGGAACTTTTTAAAGCTTTTGAAACTGCCTCGGAATAGTTTAAAATATCCTAAAATATTTCTAATTCTTTCAAATCCCATTAAAAACTGAAATCATTTGAAAATTCCTTGCAATCTTTTAAAATGCCCTTGAATATTCCAAATCCTTTCGCATCTTTTGAAA
Organism: Andricus curvator; assembly: GCA_932195095.1. Taxonomy (NCBI): domain Eukaryota; kingdom Metazoa; phylum Arthropoda; class Insecta; order Hymenoptera; family Cynipidae; genus Andricus; species Andricus curvator. Next base: position 380,147 of record CAKNYM010052991.1, read on the forward strand.
TTCATTGGAATTTTGTAATGCTCTGGAAAATTCCTTGGAATTGAAAAAAACCGTAAATATTTCCAATCCTGGAAAATTCGTTGGAATTGAAAAAAAAAACCGTAAATATTTCCAATCCTTTAAAATCCCTTGAAACTTTTTAAGACTCTTGAAAATTCTTTGGAATTTTTGTAAATGCCCTACAATATTTAATATCTCTTCAAATTATTGAAATCAACTGAAAATTGCTTGGAATCTTTTAAAATATCCCTAAATATTTATAAGTCTTTAAAATTTTTGGAAATACCTGGAAATATTTGAAAATATTATAATATAATATTATAAAATCCCGTTAAATTACATGAATCTGATGATATTTCCTGAAATCTTGAAAAATTGATTAAAATACCTTTAAGAGCTTTTAAAATCCGTTAAAATCGTTGAAATCCTCGAAAATCTAATAGAATCACTTGGAATCTTCAAAAATATTCTAATCCCTTAAAATCATTCAAATTCTTGGAAATTCCTTCAAACCCCTTGAAACATTTTAAAACTCTGGAAAATTCCTTAGAATTGTTAAAAATACCCTAAAATATTTAAAATCCTTCTAAATCTTTTGAAATTCCTTGAAAGTTTTAAAAACTCTTAAAAATTCCTCTTAATATCTTTAAAATCCTTTGTAATGCCTTTAAATTATTGAAATCTGTTAGAAATTTATTGGAATCTTTTAAAGTACCCTAAAATATTTCAAATTCTTTGAAATCTTTTGAAATCCCTTTAAACTTTTTTAAACTCTTGGAAATTCCTTGGAATATTTTAAATACCATAAAGTTTTTTGTAATGCCTTCAAATTATTGAAATCTGAATAGACCTCAATTCAATAGTGGTTAACCCATGGGTTAATTTATTGAAAGAAAAGTGACTAAAGTGATATATTTTCATTTTAAAAAGTCACTATAGTGACTTCATTTTGAAAAATTGACTAAAAGCGATTTGAGAAAAAAAAGTTACTCAAAGTGACTGTGCGACAGCCCTCATTATTTTTGAGAGTTACTTATGCTTCTTACAGCAATTCCTTAACATTTGCCACTTTTTTTCAAAATCCCTGATTTTTTCCTGACCAACAAAATTTCCTGACTGTTCTCTGATTTCCAGGTTTTCCCTGGTCTGCAACCACCCTGTTAAGAGTCCTTTAGATTTTTGAAAGGGTCTTCAAAATCAAGTGCTTAAGTTTCCTTGATACAATGATACCCAAGCGGGTCGTCGAGAGTTTTGCATTATATATGATGTCTGAATGGACCCGGATGAACTAAATATCAAGTTCAAGGCTCTAGAGGAAATACGAGGTGTAAACCAACTCCACTAAAATGCTGGTAGAAAATGAAAGGTGATAGTGTCGTATTTTGTTATTTATAACAATACTGAAATAAAGGTTGGTCCAGATTCAAATTTTCCGTTCTGATCACAGTTTTAATTTGATTCTTATAGATTTCCAGTTTTTCTTCTCGAAATAAAGAAAATACTGAAGGATTTCAAGTTTCTGTCATTGAATATTTTTCCAATAGTTTCAGGGATCGAAGACAGTTTGGCAGAATTGAGGAGACGAGAATGCAGAACAGACTCCATTTACTCGAGCATCACTGAATGCAGTTCATTATTTTGTCCTTGAAAAAGTAGGCCGTCGGTTGTTTGAAACTTCTAGCAAATGCTCATAATACACTAAACTTTCGATAACGACCTGCTCACCTGGTTTTCGAAACATTCATGTCACTCTGACAATACATAATTAGGGATCAAAAATTTGGACACATTCCAAAGGATATAATGAGTACAAAAATGCTTGGATTGGATAACTGAAACAATTCATTCGCTCTTTTACACTTCATAACTTCGGAAGGGTTATTTTTTAACTTTGTGGAGGTCACATTGAAAACCCTCCAACTTCCTTTTAGATTTTGAATTTCGAAGCATTAAGTTTTTGAAACTTTTCAAATCAAATTTTCTAACATTAAAATAAAAATATTAGTTCGTATGAATAACACGTTTCTAATTAAAATGATTCAATTAAAAATTTTTCCCAATTTAAAAGTTTTCTATACAAAATGCAATGCAAAATTTTCAAATACCCATCTAAATATATTCAAATTCATTTTTAATTGGAATCATTCCAAATTAGAAGAAATTGAATAATTACACACTTTAAAAGGGTTAGAATTTGAAAATTTGGATAATCTAATAAAAAAAGTTCAGCTTTACTTTCGAAGTATTCGATTTAAAATTAAAAGTTGAAAATTAAATGCACGAACAATTCAAGCGTTCAATTATGCATGTTTTCACGTTGGAAAATTTTACTTTCAAACTTTTAAAATTAGAATCTGTCAAAAATTAAAAGGTTTGAAATTAAAAGTCTAGAAATCTAAAAACTCCCAAGTTCAAGTTCAAAGTGTTCAAATTTGCAACTTTTTCGAGATTTATGGACGAGGCACAGATTCTAATGCTTTTAAATTGGAAACCATACAATTTTAATTAAACTTCTCTAATCCATCAAAGTACAAACTTTCCAATCTGCGTATGTATTCTCTTTTAGAGAGTACTGGGGAAATGAGGAAAATAGGAGGAGATGGGGTTTTTAAGAAAATCCACTTTCATTCGGAAAATACTGCATTTAAAAAAAATTTTGTTTTGGGAATTCGCAGATAATCTTCCAAGGATTGTAAAAATGAAAAGAATAAATGTGGTCAAACTGTAAATTACGTGTCCCTTAACTTTAAATCTAGAATGATATACCCAAATAAAAAATCATTCTGACACCATCACCTATTAGGCTTTTCTTGAAATTTTTCTGATGTGAAATGGAATTAGTCTTAAATATAATAAAATTGGAAAATGAACTTGATAGAATGAAATTTAAGTGTTTGTATACATTAAGTCCATAATGGATCGTTTTTGCAAGTTGCTTATTATATTACATAAAAACGTTTCTAATTTTGACTTTTTTCAAATTAAAAAGCAAACCAATTGTCTCAACAGTTAATTTTGCAATGCTTGTAATTTGGATGCCTTTAATTAGAACTAAGAAGTGATCCATTGAATTAAAAATGTATGGCCTTCAAATTTGCAATAAAAATAAAAAACTTGTACGTATTGGAAGATTCACAATTCTGAATTATGAAAAAAAAAGATAAAAATCAGAAAAAGTTCAAATAAAATCCACACCATATTTAAACTTAATATTGGCAAATATATATATTTTTTTTAATAATTCAGTAATTCTCCTTCTTCTGCGCTATCATCAACCTATTTTTCACATTTTAGAAAAAGTTACTAACAAATCATTTGTGTCTGACTCGTAAAATAAATTTTCGCGAAAGCAACCACGTCTCTCTCAATAAATTCGAGAACGGGATCAATCATGACATAAAGTTCAGAGTGTAATCCCCGCGATGGTTTACGTACCTGGAGTCGTTTGTTGGGCTTGATCGATGGATGGCTGTAAACTTCCATCTTCGCAGTGTCTCGACAATTCTTGAGCATTTTTCAAATCCTCGACTTTCCCGTCGACACATTCTTCAGCTTCTGAAACAAAAGAAATCTCTGTTAAAAAGTCTATTCCATTAGTCAATCGTGATAAAAATATTCAGCATGAAAAATCATCAAAATTATCAGCTCTTCCTAACATTTACTCACTGTTTCAATTTCTAAAAAAGGTATTACGTATCCCTTTATTTATTATTTAAAAAGAAAACTTGAAAGAATGACAAAAGTGTTAAAAATTCAAAGGATGACCATATCAAAGCCTAAATAAAATCTGATTGAATTAAGAAGTTTCTCCTAAGTCGAGTCCTAAGTAGTCTCTTTTGAAAATAGATTAGACCACAAAATGACATAATGGTGATTCAATAAAAGAAATTAAGTGATAATAAATTAGATCACACACTCCTTAGAATTTTTGGTCTGTACTTGATATCAACCAATGTCTTCATATTGAAGAATGACAAAAGGAAGCGGGTAGTCCTTTCAAAACAAGTGCATTGGGATGTTTAGACTAGACCTTTGCAGTGCAGAAAAGAGACTGTGGAATTTGATTTGGCCTTCCTTTTATCAGACGCAGTACAGCTTATCTCTTATGTCACTTATCAGAAACTTAATGTCGACCTTAATGCCGCAAAGCATTGCCAGAATCTGATAAGACAATGTGCTCCAGATAGAGCCTTTTATATTGCAACTCTATTGATAGAAAATACGAGAAAAGGGAGAATATTGAGGCAACTCGAATTATCTTCAACCTTATTTGCATTTAACTCTTGAAAGGTCTCCTTGAAGCGTGATGTACAACTCCCTAGCCTTTGAAATACTTTCAGAATCAAATTAATTGCATAATTCAATATTACAACAAGATGCTTGTTAATAATAATTGATGAAAAAATGCTATCTTGCTATATTTTGCAGTAACAGTTCCTCACTAATTAATATAAATATTAGCAGTAAATGCACGCTCGCTTTACGTCGCCGGGCTCTTATTTCCTAACATTAAAAATATAAACAATTTAGAAAAGGCATTATTAAACAAATTTTTAGATATTAGGAGTTTTTCAAATTTTTTTAAAAATAATTAATCATTTTGAATTAAACGCGCTTGAAATTAAAAAATATGGATATATTGAATGATTTTGAATTAAAAACGTTTCAAATCAGACAATTTTAGATTATGTGGAATTTTGAAAAAGGAAAATATTTCGAATGCAATAAAAAGGAATGGAACTTGTGAAAAATTTCACAAAGTTAAAAAACTAAACTAACAAAATTGCTACATAATTACCAAGATTTCTAATATTAAAACTTTTTTTTCTCAAACTAATTAAAGTCATAGGTCTTTTAAAAAGCTACAATTCTTCTTTTCAACTTTTTTACTTATCTGTCGTCGTTTAGCTTTAAATAGAATTTTCGACTTATTCATTTTCGATGCATAAAACCAAAAAAGCGATTCCTATCAAAAAATGGTTGAAACCAAAATTGTAGATATTTGGAAGAGCTTCAATTCTCCTTTGAGCCTTTTTTCACGTATCTGTAGTCGTTTGGCGTAAAAATAGAATATTGCATTTTTGTATGGCATTTTCGACGGATCAAACCATAACCGTTGGTCAAGCAATGCTGGTTAACGAACTCGCCCTTTTTTTAGGACCTAAAAAAAGTGTGCCAAAGCTCGATTTGACCCGTTCTCTTTTTCGAGAGTTATCACGTTTATGAGCGGACGGACGGACAGACAGGCATACGTCATCGCCAAACCTGGATTTTCGGCTTCAAGGGGTCTCAAAACATGGAGTTCCGTTGAAAAACTGTGGTGTGAATTTCGGATAATTCAAATACTTTCTCAATCATAAATCTTGAGAATGTATCCAGAGCAAATCTCAGGGAATATTACATGGGGGGGGGGGGTCATAAAAACGCCTCACTCTCCCTGAGTCTTTCAGGTTTTCCCTCATAAGCCCTGACTGGCCCTGACCACTTTTTAAAATCCCTAACTTTCCAGAATTCTTTAAAACGTATAGCAGCTCTGATAGTCACTAGTCAGCCTGAACATCTATGATGACATTGACGACTATATATAGGAAATAAAGGACAGTAATACAGGGTAAGACTGACTATCAAATATAGGACAGTTTGATCATCTGGAATTCTCTGGAAGGTGTACCTGTCTATCCACTCTCTTAAAATGAACCAGTGAAATTTCACTGATTTCCAGTGAAATCTCACTGGCTGAAACAGCCAAAAGTGTGTCAGTGACAATCAGTGAGATTTTACTAGTTCTCTGTGCATTTATTGACCTAGAAAAAGCATTTGACACGGTAAATAGAAGTAAACTTTGGGAAGTTCTTAAAGAATACGGAGTAAATGGAGGGCTCCTGCAAGCAATAAAAACAATATATACAGGTAGTAAAGCGAGCGTAAGGGTAAACGGGAAACTGAGTGACTGGTTCGATATTACGCAAGGCGTGAAACAAGGATGCGTTATGTCCTCGTGGCTATTTATCATATTCATGGATAAGTGTCTAAGAACTGCACTCTTCGACGAAGAAGGTGTAGATCTCCAAACAGTTAAGGTACGTGGGTTAGCTTTCGCAGATGACAAGATTGTTATGGCAGAATCAGTCGAGGACTTGCAAAGAATGTTGAATAAACTTCATACAAGCATGAAGGACATGGGACTCAAAATTAACGTAAATAAAACAAAAATCATGGTGTTTGAGGGAAAGAGTGAGAAAACAATGTGCAACATTGTCCTAAATGATGAGAGATTAGAACAAGTTGACAAGTACGTATATCTAGGTAGTCTATTCACTAGCGACGGAAAAATAGATGGGGAGTTAGATAGGCGCATAAATAAGGGTAAACAGGTTATCGGTAGAGCAGGGTCCATCCTAACAAATAAAAACACATCAAAAAAAGCTAAAATGGCCATACACAATTCTATATTCGTACCGACTGTACTATACGGTAGCGAGACATGGACCTGTCAAGAAAAGGACAGGAGTAAAATTAACGCGATCGGCATGAAACCTCTGCGCATAATATGCGGGAAAACACTAATGGACAAAGTCCGAAACGAGACAATCCTCAAAGAATGTGGTGCAAA
>CAKNYM010052991.1:387159-413213 GCA_932195095.1 Andricus curvator
TCGCTAGAGAGATTGATCAGCAACCTGGGTCGGAGCAGTGTTGCGGAGTAAACGTGTCATTTAAATAAATAACACGAGAATTCCAGATCAATCTAAAATATATATACCTAACGCTTATATACCTATCCACCTCATACCTATATTCCTACCTACCTTATACCGATATACCCATATACACACTACTATTCTCCAACCGAGCAAGTCACGCCTACCCCGAAAGGGAAATGGCTTAATGGTATAATAATAATAATAACTCAGTGGAATTGCGTCCCAGGTGTAATCAATGAGTTTCACTGGTTACTCAGTACCGCAGTAGTCATCTGGTCATACGCGTTGTCGTCCGTCAGCTGGTAAGGTATGACACTTATCATTCATCACTTTTGTGCTAACGATTGCAAAATTATCCTTTAAAACCGCAATTTACTCTCACAACAATAAATGAGGCGCGGGGCTGCAAGATAATAGGATATAATTATAATATATTGTCCCTAACTGTGGGAGGGCCCGTCATTACGTCAACGTGTCGCGTCGCTCAAAGTTAAACCCAAGTGGCTAGGACCCTACCTACTTTCAAGCTGAAGATATTATCTCCCCTGCTTATTGCAGCCAGGCCCCAAAGATTTCTAACACACAATAAAGTTCGTTTTCACTCGAGAAATGCAAAGACCCGACCGGCGCGGTGCAGCGACACGTGCGTACCAGACGACTCACAGTGGGACAAAGAAGGTGTGTCTGGACAAATCAGTCTACAGGCCACAATTGTAATCCAATTTGAATTTTTTTTTTCTAAATCAAAGCTAATAGAATTCTTCGTAGATCAGTCGAGGCCTATTTTGGAAAAAGTTTTTTTTTATTTATCTATTTGATAACAAAAATGGAAAGAATTGTATGTTTTTTTTTAGAAGAGTACCGGTTATTGACAAATACTTCGATTTAATAATTTAATCCAAAATACCTAATATCAATAAAGCAGGTATCCAGTAAAGTTGTCTAATAGCTTAGAAATTGTTTCAAAATTTATTGAATTTGTTATAAACAAATAGGTGAGTGAAAATGGATTCCTGGGGATTGGCAGTGATTCGTGAATTGATTTCAACTAAATTTGAACAATTCATAGACAAAACCGTTTTTTAATTGAATTAATGGAATATAATAAATAAATTGTTATTTTATTAACAAATTTTATAAACAATTATCCATAACAGGTAGTTATATTGATATAAATCAAGTTTTTTCTATTGAATCGGCCAAAAATTATACGAAAATATCACAAAATTATCAGATTTATTCATCCAATAACAACTGGAGATTGTTTAAACAAATCTAATTAACAAATGCACTATCTGGCTATTTTTAGAGATAAAAACTTAATTTTTTCAACGTAATAAAGTGTAAATAACTAATTTCTAAACTTTTAGGGAGCTTATATGACAATAAATAATGTTAATTGTTAACGACAATTGTTTAAACAAATTTTTATCATCTTATGCATTTTTTAAGACAAAAATTGCTTTTCTTAAGGATATTAGCAGACTGTTATTTAGTAATGGCTCGGTGCTATCGGTCGATAACAATTGATAACTTTTGTAACAAAATTAATTAACAAATGCATTTTTCGGCTATTTCTAAAGGTAAAAACTTGGTTTTTTCAACGTAACCAACTGTTGACGGTTACGTTAATTTTAAATATCCCCAAGAAACACGGAATTTTTTGTTTACAAATATATGAAAGAACAAAAAGTCAATAAAATTATTAATGACAAGAAAAATAGTGGATCGTTATCGAGGTTTCTAAAAAAGTTAAAAAATGAGTTATTAATTGGTTACGATGAAAAAAAAACAAGTTTTTATTATTATAGAAAAAGCCAAAAAATGTATTTATTATTTAATTTTGTTTAAAAAATTTCCAATTGTTATCGGCCGATAGCACAGAGCCATTACTAAATAATATTCTGCTAATACTCTAGGGAAACGCAATTTTTTCTCAAAAAATGCATAAGATGATAAAAATTTGTTTAAACAATTGTTGTTAACAATGAAAATGATTTATTGTCATGTAAGCTCCCTAAAAGTTTAGGAATTAGTTATTTACACTTTATTACGTTGAAAAAACCACGGTTTTACCTCTAAAAATATCGAGACAGTGCATCTGTTAATTAAATTTGTTTAAACAATCATCAGTTGTTATTAGATGAATTAACCTAATAAATATGTGACATTTTTGTATAATTTTTCGCCGATTCCATAGAAAAAAGCTATGGATAATTGTTTATAAAATTACAATTTATTTATTATATTTTATGAATTGAATTAAGAAACGGTTCTTGTCTACAAATTTTTCAAATTGAGTACAAATCAATTTACGAATTCTGCCAATCGCCATGAATCCATTTTCACTCACCTATTTGTTTATAACATATTCAAAAAAATTTTAAACAATTTCTAAGCTATTAGACAACTTATCTGGATAGTTGCTTTATTGATTCTATGTATTTTGGATTATATTCAAGAATTTTTCAAAAAACAGTACTCTTATTCTAAAAAAACAATTTTTTCCCCATTTTTGTTATTAAATAAAAAAATAAAGAAAACTTGTTTAAAATCGGCCTCCACCGATCTATGGAGAATTTCATTAGCTTTGATTTACAAAAAAAAAACATTAAATTTTTACTAAAAATCTGTATTATCATCGGAGATGGTAACGATCGATCCGAAGAGCAATCCTTTCACACATACTGTGAAAATGGAAATCTACAATATCGATCAAAGTTATATCCTCTAATACAGAAAATATTTAACGTCCTCAGACTAGATGGAGCCATAAATTAAAAATTTTTTAATTAAATTTATTCAGAAAAAAGATTTGCTCCTTTCACTCCACTGGGATTCGAACACCAGGTCAAAGATAGTATAATATCTTTGACCAGGTCAACTAATTTCCGGTCAGGTGAAAGGATTACTCTTCGGATCGATCGTTACCATCTCCGATGATAATACAGATTGTTAGTAAAAATTGATTTGTATATAACATCTTGCATAATAAAGCGTATTTCAGAAAAAGGATTCTTCCTCTGATCTCTCTAGTAGCTCAGTGGTTCGGAAATCAGTTGACCTGGTGTTCGAATCCCAGCGGAGTGAAAGGAGAAAATCTTTTTTCTGAATAAATTTAATTTAAAAACATTAAAATTGGATTAAAATTGTGGCCTGTAGACCGATTTGTCCAGATACACCTTTTTTGTCCTACTGTGCGACTGGAGGTTCATATCTTGGCCGCGTGAAGCGCTACATCACTGGTTGAATCTATCATTTGGCGTCACTAGTGTATTCAGTAACGCTATTTTAATTGAGTCACTTTTACTGGTTCATCCAGACAGAGTAGGAAAATCACTGTTTCACCACTGATAATTCAAAATACTGATTCAACCAATTACAATTTCATTGGTTTAGTTTAAGTTTAAGAGAGCAAAGCTATCCAAAGAGCCAGGCATACTATATTTGAATGTCGGTCTCCTCTACAAGACTGTTCTATAATACAGTCATCATAGATGGTCATTTAGTCAGACTATCCATACAAATCAAATTAGATCTTTTACATTCTTTAAGAACTGTTTTTCGTGCACGGTAGGAATATTTGGGTATACAATTATCATGAATCTTGGTTTAACGATATGTGAGTTAAAAGCGTTAATATGCCGGCGGCACACTCATGCAGCAACATGATGTACTAAATACACGTACTCAACCCCGTGAAAACACACATTCCTGTAGGTGGAACGCAGGATGAATATTAAGTGAAGAGTGGCTGCATACTAACGCTATAGTCAGCCAAACGACTATTGTTATTCCTTCAGAACAATGTGACTCGTAAAGTATGTTCCTTTGTCAAATAACGGAAATTGTTATCAATAAATGAACAGCTCATTTCCGAAATTGAGTTTGTCATATGCACACGAAAATAACAGTCTTGGAGCCATGACTCGCATAAAGTCTTATATGGAAGGTATATTCTTCAATATGATTTTGTATTAAAAAATTCAAATAAGATAATCTTTATTCATAGGCAGATCATCATATTTAAATATATTTTCTTCTGAAGAAAGAAAAATTACAAAGGTTATCAAACGCGGAGAATTTATTTTTTATTTTTTTTTTTAAATTAAAATAAGGTCAGTGAAAAAATAGATATCAGACTTCATAAGTAATAACATATATACGCGGGGCTACCACAGCCTACTTTGCTTGAAAAATTGACCTACTTAAACCGAAAAAGTGACCAAAAGTCACAAATTTATAACCCAAAAAGTGACTAAAATTGACTAAAAGTGCCTATAATGTGCATTAATAATGTCGATAATGTTCTTTTCAACGCTATTTATTTATATTCTATTTTGTGAATGGCCTCATGTTAATTTGAACGAATTCAGGATAAATTCATACGAATTAAAAACAATTCAAGTTAAATTCAAAATAATTTAAACTAATTCAAAAGAATTAGAAAAAAATTCAATAATCCATTGATTTGAGTAAAATTAAAGTGAAGTTAGAAGAATTCGAGGGAATTCAAGAGACTTTAGTGAAATTCATATAAGAATTTTAGTGCATTGAACAAAATGTTAACACATTAAAAAAATTTCCATCGAATGGAATTATAAAATGGGAGTGAAAATAATTCAGGACAAATTCAAAAAAATTTAAGTAAATTTTAAAAAAAACTTCTAAAAATCAACTAATGAATAAAATAAAATTCGAGAGAATGTATAGAGGAGTTTAGGGGAAATGAGCAAAATTCGAATAAATTAAGAAAGATTCAAGGTGAGCTTTTAAAAAATTCAAACAAATTGGAAACATTTGAAAAATAGATTAAATTAGAATTTGAGTAAATTGAACAAAATATTCAAAATTAAAACATTTCCATCAAATTGAATAAAATGGTAAAACTAATAATGGTAATAATGAAACTAATCCATAAGTATCTAGTGGAACAAAAATTTAAAAAAAAACAATGAATTAAATCAAATTCGAGTGAATTTAGAGGAATTAAAGGGAAATGGGAATAATTCGGTGAAATTCATAAATATCCAAGGTCAATAAAAAATTTCAAGTGAAATGAAAACAATTCAAAAATACTAATAAGATGCATTGAAACCATTAAATCTTGAGTGAATTTAGAGAAATTTAAGGAAATTCAAAAGAATTTGATCAAATGACCAAGAATTCAAGAGGACTTTAAAAGACCTCAGGGTGAATTTAAAAAAACTGAAAAAATGCATTGAATTAAGTAGAATTGAGTGTATTTAGTGTATTTTATTATTTAGTGTATTTATTATTTATTTATATCTAAAAAATTCCTGAGAATTTAAAATAATTCGAGATGAATTAATAAGAATTCAGGGTGAATTACAAAGAAATTTAAATTTTTTCAAAAATTCGATATATTTCATTGTTATTAGTAAAATTCGAGTGTTTTGAGAAGCATTCAAGAAAATTCAAAAAAATTCAGAGAATTCCAAAGACTTCAAAAGAATTTAAAAGAAATCAAGATAAATTAATTAAAATTCAGGGTGTATTTCAAATGAACTAACAATAATTCAGGTGAATGAAACAAAATTTCTTTATTCCAAAAAAATGTCATTACATTCAGATAAATGAGAGTGAATAGAATTCAAGAGAAATTCAACAAAATTCAAGGTGAATTGAAAAAAATTCAAGTGTATTGAAAAAAATTCCAAAATACTTTGAAAATGCATTTAATTTGGATTGAATTGCGAAAAATTTAAAGGAATTCAGAAGAATTTGATAAAACATGAACATCTAGTACTGAGTAACCCGCGAACCTCACTGATTAAAACAGTGACGGAATTCCATTGATTGAACCAGTAAAATCTCACTGATTGTCAGTGACAACCCTCTGATTGTTTCAACCAGTGAGATTTCACTGGTTCGTTTAAAGAGAGAAATAAATAATAATAATGAGAATGACCCAGTTTCAGAATAAGAATTGTAAATAAAGGAAATGCATTGGTAAATACATGATATTATTGGAAAGTCCATCAGTATCAAGTATCTTGATCCCGATGTGCCAACCCTTAACGATAACTGAGAGAAGGTTGCACGTGGTCTTCGGGGCTAGGAATGCAAAGTCGCGGAAATATCGATTTCGCAGTGAAAGGACATCTATGGAATGGCGCTTTGCCAAGTAAATGTGTCTGTTATACGTAGGCACAGAATGTACTTACATACCTATATAGGTATAAAACGACAACCGCACAGCATTCGTGGGCGCGTATGTGGGAAGCGCCGCGCCGCGTACAGTGGCAAGAGCAAGAGGAGCAAACGGATCGTTCATGGGCACCACCTGCAGAGATAGTCATTCACTTGGTCTCACTGCATATAGTATATACATTATACTGGAAACGTATATCGCAATGACTGCACGAATAAATTATCCATATTCACGGAGCAACTTCGCTCGAGATTAAATGCATTCACGATACGATCCCTTTTCACTCCTACGCTTGCTTACATACATTGTACAAGATGCATAATTGCATTTTTCTTAGTTTTACATTCCCAACACATGAGATTGTTATGTAATCGTTCAGAATTACGTTTATCTTTCTTTACGTTATTACAGCCACAGAGTATAAAATTTATCCACTTCTGTCGGCGTCTCATAGTGGGAAAAAAGCACCTTTTTTCGATAAAAATAGACCGACAGTACAATTCTTAACGGATTTTGATGTTTTTTTAGAAATAACCGTAAGCCTTCTCTCTTGGAATGAACCAGTGAAATCTCACTGGTGGAAAAAACAGCCAGAAGTGTGTCACTGACAATCAGTGAGAATTCACTGGTTCATTCAGTGGAGTTCCGGAACTGGTGTAATCAGTGAGGTTCACTGGTTACTCAATACCAGTAGTCAGCTGATCGTACGCGTTGTCGTCCGTCAGTTGGTTAGGTATGACGCCTATCATTCATCATTTTTGTGATAACTTTTGAAAAATTACATTTTAAAACCGAACTTTACTCTCAAAACACTGTTTCACCGGGGGGCCGGGCTGCAATATGATAGGATGTAATATAATGCACCTAACTGTGGAAAGGTCCGTCATTACGTCAACCTGTCGTGTCACTCAAAGTCAAACCTAAGGGGCTAGGAGCCTACCCACTTTCCAGCGAAAGATATTATCTCCCCTGCTTATTGCAACCAGGCCCCAAATATTTTTAACACAATAACTGGTCACGAGTCACTAGTGACCGGCGAGACGCATGTACCAGACGACTGGGGGTTCCTGTCTTGGCCGCGTGGAACGCTATATCACTGGTTGAATCTATCATTTAGCGTCACTGGTATATTCAGTAACACTGGTTTAGTTGAGTCACTTACTGGTTCACCCAGTAAAAATCATAAAATCACTGGTTCTCCAGTGATAATTCAAACTACGGATTCAACCAGGAAAAATTTCACTGGTTCAGTTTAAGAGAGTTCCAGTTATAACGTTATAACGAGTGACTGCCAATATTTCACTCTTATTAAACAAAAATTCGTTATTTAACAACAAAGTAAAAATTTTTTTTGTCTAACTTTTCAGTGATACCATTTCTTTTAAGATTTTTTAATTTATTAAAACAGGTCATAAATCAATGTAATGCCTAACTAAAAATTACGTCCAGTAGGTTAGAGTAAGAAAATATTTGTTCAAAATATTTTTAACAAACAATTGAACAAAAGTTATTTTTTCGTGATTTAAAATATATGACAGCAAGGAGGTATTATATTGTGGACACATTTTTAGTTTATTCAGAAAAATACATATACGCACGGATTGGCTATTATTGAGTGACTGCCGCTGTTAAAAATGGCTTCGAGTATGCCAGTCTCCATATCCACCTCGATATCCACTTAAAAGCAGCCCTTTTTAGGGCCACATGATATGTAAAATCCAATTGAGTAACCTCCCTGCGGTGCATATCGGGTATCGCTGATGCCAACGATAGTCACTCAATAATAATAGCCAATCAGTACGTATATATTTTTTTCTGAATTAACTAAAAGGGTGTCCACAATAAAAGTGCATGCTGTCATATATTTTAAACTGATAGGAGCTATATGATAGCAAGGAGTCCTTGACCAGACACTCCAAGTAGATTCCGCAAAAAAAAATGAAGCCTATTCATAAAAAAATTGTGAAAATGTACACTTGCTTATAAAAATTGTTTACATAATTAACAATTATTATGAAAAATATATGGGATTTCTAGCTCATTCCGCGAAAAATGAGGCCTATTCATGGAAAATGGTGAAAATGTGCATTTGTTTATAAAAAATGTTTATATAATTAATAGTTTTTGTAATTATGACAAATATGATAGCAAGAAGTTTTTGGAAAAATATTTCAGGTAGATTCCGCAAAAAAAAGTAGGCCTATATTCTTGTAAAAAAGGCTGCATTTGTTTATGAAAATTGTTTAAATGATCGGTAAACATCAGCTATTCTTTACCAATTGTAAGCGCTCATTATTATCTGTAATATTTCATACAAAATCTATGGATTTAAAATAGCTAATTATTGCGAATCACGAAAAAATGACATTTGTTCAATAGTTTGTTTATAACATTATAAACCATTTTTTTCCTACTCTAACCTACTTGACCTCGTACCTGACATTATTTTCAGTTAGTTAGTACATTGATTTATGACCTTTTTTCATAAATTTGAAAACCTTAAAAGAAATGGTATCACTGAAAAATTAGACAAAAAAATTTTAACTTTGTTGTTAAATAACAAATTTTTATTTAGTCAGTGAAATATCCTATCTTAAAGTAGAGATAAAAACAAAGGGTGGAATAATTATAGGAGTAGGTCCGAGAAGTAGGTCAGTAAATAACCTGTACAAATTTTGTTTTGAATTAAAACACGAAGTCATCGATGATAATATACATATATAAATAAATTAAAGAGGTCTCAAACAAAATTACTATAAGAGAAGATAGTCATAAAAAATAATAAGTGATTTAAACAAATACTTTGTAAACTTGCATTAATTATTAATTAACTCTAACTAAAAGGCTGACAAAAAGTTGGAAATTGCAGAGAAAACCGCAACTTTGTAACATTACTCTATAAGATAGGATAGTTATAAACAATAATAAATTATTTAAAAAGTGATGTTTGTTAACCTTGATTAATTATAATTCTTTCACTCTAAGTGGAAAGCTGAAAAAAATTAGGAAAACCGCAACTTTCTAACATTATTCAAAAATAATATTATGAGAAGTAATAATAAATTGTTTAAAGAATTATGTTTGTTAATTTGAATTAATTCTTACCTCACTCTAAATCAGAAGTGGATAAAAAGTGAAACATTTCAAAAAAAACCCGCAAGTCACTAGCATTATTCTAAGAGAATATTGTTATAAATAACAATAAATTGTTTAAAGAATGAATTATGTTAACTTTAATTGATTATTGCCTCGCTCTAACTGAAAGGTTGAAAATTTCAGAAAAACCCATTTTTACTAGAAGAAACCGCACAAAAAAATAATTAGCGCCAAGAAACTCGAGACTCAATTTTTCACTTATGGAGTTTTTTTGGGCCCCTATAAAACAGACTTATGGGGATGAAATTCAAAAAGTAATTTTTGATTTATATTCTATGGCTAATTTTGAAGAGAAATACTGAGGGTCAACTCGATACACCTAATATTGACGATTCTGAATAAAATTAATAAAAACGTATTTTTCCTTATGGGAAATACGTGTATGGGGTGGGGTTTTCGGAACCCCAAAATATAATTTTTTTTGTGGATTCGACAAAATTTAATGGAGATTAACATTAAAATACGAGACAAAAATTTCCAATGCTTTTGTGGAGACCGTAGTGCGCACTTTGATACCGTTTTTTTTTTTTGTAATTTTGTAAAAGCTTCAATTTTTATTGGCAATCCAATACATACAATGTAGAGCTGTTATATTTAGTTTACATTGAAATATGTTTTCACTGTACTCATAATTCCATCAGAACGCCTGACATATAGGGAAAACCAATATGTATATTGTTTTAATGGGAAATGGTGATATCAGCCTATTTTGCAATCTAGATAAAATTTATTCAAAATCACCAAAAATCCTAAAAAAGAACTCTTTATATCCATTATGATTTCTGTTCAATACACAAACAATGTATAAACATTTTAACCTCAATTTTAACAGTACAAGTCTTAATTTACTTATTTAATCGCCGTTGTACTGTTATGAAAAAAAATTACGCACGCCGTAGGAATTAGATCGAACACGGAAACTCTCTTCGTGCACTTGTTCAATTACAGCACAAACCATTAATTTACTGGTGCAGTGCGTCCACAAGGAAGGAGACAATGTACTGTTACAGCTTACTTAATGTCTCATTTTCTTTTTCGACAGCATAATATTTTATGTATACCATTTTCCATTCAATTTGATTATTCACTGAAAAACTAGAGTCCTTTTTATATATTGGACTACTTTCAGAACGTTCTATTTTGAAACCAATATGCGTACTGTTTTAATTTGTTAACTTCATATTGACAAATGATACGCGCTAGCGAACAAAAATGATGCACAGCCGGGTACTGTTTTAACATAACTTAACAATTCATGGTATTCACGCTCAGAAGAAACAAAAAACCATCATGACATTTGATTATCACTTGGATCTTGTTTTAATGCCAGAATGTTGTACTAAAATGTTACTCATCATGCATGAAATTGAATTGTGATTTTTTTAGAGTTCAGCTTTAATACCGAAAACCAGCCTAATAATAATATTTCTTTTATAGTGTTAGGGCACCTTTAAACGTGATATATTCAAACTCGACATTTAGTAGTTTGGACACGTTCTAACTCAGCAGATCAATATAAAGGTCTTCTAAAAATTGAAGACGCATTTAAGACAGGCTCTTAAAAAACGGAAGACTTTACATACATATGTTTTCAAATACGGGACATAAAATTTCATTGCTTTCAAGTTAGAAGACATATGGGGGGTCTCGCTTCTGAATAAATAGTCGATCAAAGGCTATGTAATTTCGTTCCATGTCAGACGCAAGCTTTAATCTAGAATCCAGAATCAAATTGAATTAAATTCAAATACTTCGGTAACAATATTGCTATTCTTAGACTGAGAAAAATGGATTTTATCATTTGGGATAGGGATCTATAGACATTAATACAGTAGAATCTAGATCTTAAGTTTTCTCATCCAGGATTTTAAAAATTAACATTCTAATTCTCGGCTTAATATCTAGATTCTAGATATTTAACCTTAATATCTTTAGATACATTTAAAAATTTTTAATTTATAAATGGTGTAATCAATTTCTCGTAGTGTATACCGGACTTATAGTATACAGTTTTTTTTGTATACAGTTTTGTATATAGATGGTTACCAACAATATCAAAACTTAACTTAAATTCATGTGCTATTTTGTAGTGGGATTTTTTTTTTATTTTCTGTCCTGGTCAATTTTTAAAGAATCCAACCATTGACCTAACGAAATTTTAATTTCTGTGCAAAAGCAACATTCAAGGAAACTAAGTTTTTATAGTTTCAAAGAACGAGTTGGCTGCCTGCAGGCTCTATATAATTTAATTAAAGTAGGTTAAAAAATCCCCTGGCATGAAGAAGTATGGACAAAGAAATGCACTTCTTTGGATCTAAGAATTTTTCTCCGATGCTTTGGCACTCCCTTCTGAGAAATAACAGACACACAGAGTCTTTTTGTTTAAATATTTTCAGTTCAGTTCTGATCATTTCAGTTTTAATAAATTCATAAACATATATTTTCCAATTTTCAAAGTCTTTGATTCTGAATATTCTCGAAGTACAAAAGCATTAAAATGTAGCGTTCTATATAACACGTTCAAATTTAAACCCAGGGATTTACCGCTCTTGTAATCTGATGTTACTCTTCTTCATAATCTCTATGGTATCTATAGTATATGTAGTGATACTCTCGGTAATATTCACTCTAATCTGCATGATCTTCATTGTAATCCTGCAATCTCGTGCCTACAAAAATCGGAGTGTTCAACCTCTTGGATTTAATTTAGAAATTTGTGGTCCCAATACCGTGGTCCTCAAACTGCCCCTAAATGATTATAACTATTAATTAATGTTAATTTCCGTAAAAATAATAAGTGTTTTGCAGAAAACACAACTATAATAGTACCAAACATCGACTAAAAATCTCTTTAACATTTAATGTTGATTTTTTTTTATTTAAAAAATCGGTAAAGAATTGTGGACTAAATGTTGTTTTGAACCTCGTTTTTTCATTTCACTCCACTATACGTAGTTACAACTGTTTTTCAGTAATTGCAATCGACTGCATGCGATTTCACGTGATTGTATAGTAAACTTCGAGTGGCCTCAGGTGAATGCACGTGATTGCAACTGATTTAAAGTGATTGCAACTAATTGCATGTGATTTCACGTAATCGAACGGCGAATTGCATGTGGCGTAGGTACATTCACGCGATTTCAAGTGATTTCTGATGATTGCACTTGATTTCACGTGATTGCAATAAGGTTTGTACACCGATTGCAAAAGAGTTATATATTCCTCGGACAGTTATCATCGAGGTTATCATTTCATTGCTCGACTTTTTCCCCGGTACAAATCAGCAAAAAAAACCTTTTGCACCAAGAATCTTTGGCGATGATCCGCATAATATAAACTTATAAGGAATGACCTCAACGTCCTTCAGATTCCAGAAATAATCAAGGGAGCATCCTCGTAGGAAGTTAGCTGGTGGATCGTGGGAATTAGAGGTCATGGTCGTCGTATGTATGTATATGTATGTACTCTGTGTAGTTGTGCTGTAGAATGGGGCCCATATTACGCATCGTTGGAAACAAACGCGTGGTGCAGATTACCTCAAGAATTCCAGGGTTAATCGTAAACCTCTTGAAGCAAGAAAGCGCTATCGCCAGTGGTGTGGATAGGACCTACTCCTACGTTCGATGCAGCTGGTGCGTGGAAAAAGGGAGCATGTCAGAATCGGGGGCCGAGGGGGTGGAACGTAGGCAAGGACCGGAGTCACGCTACGCTGTACATCCGGTGAACGTTCGCATACACATAACGTATAGATTGCTCTGTGCGAAAAGGTGCCAGGACCACGAAAAATTCCCCAGACCAGGGTGACCAAAAACTTCATTTTCAAAAATCCCTCACTTTTCTCTGACTGTCCCCTGACCAATTTTTCATTTTCCCTGGCCATTAATATTTAAAGACCAGCGTTTTAATCCTGTAACGTTTTTGACAGAGAAAAGAACGGGTCAGGGGGGTAGATCCGAACCATGAGGTACCTTTAGGCCAAGATAAATTTTCAATCCAAAAGGACAAAGTTTCTATAAAACAGTTGACTTTTCGAACAAAAAAGATGACTTTTCAACAAAATACTTGAATTTTCAACCAAATATTAAAATTTGTAACAACGTAGTTGAATTTTCAATACAATACTTGAATTTTATAGCGACAAAAATGAATTTGCAACAAAATAGTCGAATTTTCAAACAAAAAATATTAAACTTCAACCAAACACAGTTTGCATTCTCAACCAAATGGTTGAATTTTAAAGCTAACAAGTTAAATGTTTTAAAAACCAGTTGACTTTTAAACCTGAAGAGATGAATTTTCAACATTAAAGTTAATTTTTAATCAAGAAAGGTGACTTTTCAATCAAATTGTCAAATTTTCAATAAAAAAAGATTAAAATGCAACCAAAAACAGTTCTATTTGCTGCCCACAAAGTTGAATTTTTTACGAAAAGATTAATTCTAAAAGAAAAATGTAATAGTTGATATTTCAAACAAAAAAAAAAACAAAAAATAGTTAAAATTTCAGCCGGAGTACTATTTTCAACCACACATTCAAATTTTCAATGACATAGTTGAATTTTCAACTAAAAAATATAAATTTTCAACCAAAAAAAAAATTTAATTTTCCGTAAAAAAATTAATTTTCACCAAAATAGTAAAAGGTTCAACCAAAGAGATGAACTTTGAACTAAAATTATGAATTTTCAAACAAAAACAAATTTTTATCAAATAAAGATTATTCAGTCAAGAAAATTAATACCTCCACCTACGCTTCCCGTTCTAAATCTCCCCATATGAATTCTTTGATCCTGCGTAGTATAAAGGGGCTAGAACCAAGTGAGTTACGACCCCGAAAGGGATTTAGGCTAATGGAACGATAATAATAAAAAAAAATAGAAAAAAATCATCCAAATTGTTGAATTTTCAAGACGAAAGACAAATTTTCTGTAAAACACTTGAATTTTTAACTTGAAAATATGAATTTTCAAGCAAACAGTTGAATTAAAAGAAAAATTAAAGGAGTAGTAGTTCAACTTTTACTCAATTGCATTTTCAATTAAAAAAGATAAATTTTTATTTGAAAGGTTGCAGTACAGAATTAGATAACCAAGAATTTGGCCGAAAAGGGGCTTTTTGCATAAAAAATTCCTAAAAAATGAAATACATGCTGTGTTAAAAGCATTCGCTCGAAATCTCATTTTTTATATAGTAATAAAAATATTGGTAATTCAAAACCAGATAACTGACTCTCTGCACTTGTCTCCCACCTTCTTCTTTTTTGTGTTAATTGCCTAACCTCTAAACTTTTTTCAAACCTTTTTCTGGTCAAACTCCTCTTTCTAACAGATTTTAAATAAATACAATAATAAAAAAATTCTTTTTTTAAACAAAAACCCCGTACATAAAACTATTTGCCACTTTTTTCAGAAACAAAGTACCAATTAAATTCCAACCTAAAATCTTAAATCTTCATTTTCTACAAAAAGCCACTTTCTACTAAACTTTTTGCTAAAATACTAAATCTATATTTTCCCGGAAAAAAATAAATTTTTATGGATGAAAACTTTTTTATTCTTATTCAGCCTCCCTAAGGTAACCGTCCTAGTAATCGTGACCTTAGGCCCAGTAATCGTGACGCCAATTTTCTTGCTTTTTATATAATTTTAATTAATTGAAATTTCCTTTGATACTATAAAATGCTAAAAATAAATGGTTGTTATCAGTGATTGTTAATTGAAACATATTTTTCAACAATATATGCAAATTATAACCAAGTTTCACGATTATTGGGACCGTCACGATTACTGGTACATTTACCTTATATCTCGGGAGTAAGTTTTCATTATTTTTTTAAATTGAAAAATAGATTTTTAGTCACTATCCAAAAACGATTTTCAAAACCCATGAAATTTGAACCTCCAAATTCTTGACTGATTTACTCAGAATTGGTTAGCTTTTTCTAATGAAACTCATTTTCTCCTGATTTAGCAACTCTATATTTCGGGAGTAAGTTTTTATTTATTGTTAAAACTAAAATATGCACTTTTTATCGTGATCCGCGACCTAGCCTGTTCCAATTTTAGGTTCCTGTCACTTTGAGATTGTAAACTTCCACATTCTAGTTGTCGGAACTGAATAATTTTTGTTAGTCATACTTTTTTAGCGTCAATTCAGAAATACTGAAGCTCAGGAAAAAACTGTCTTTTTATCTTTAAATGGTGGTTTAGATTTTACATAATGTTATTTGGCTCTCCTGAGAAATTCCGATTTTGTTGGTATTTTTATCCAAAAAGATTAAATTTCTTTTTAAACCAAACAGACATTTTAACAAAATTGTTGAATTTTCAACCAGCAAATAATAACATTTTTAACTAAAAATATAATCTTCAAAATAAGGCAACTAAAAAAATATATAAATGGAAATACAAGACAAGTAAATTACTGACAAGAATATTATATCGAGGTGACAGCAAAACTTTTCCCTGATCAATTTTTATTTTCCCCTAATCATTAATATTTAAAGGCCAGAATCTTAATCTTGTAACATTTTTAACATAAAATCTTTTACAAATGGAATAAAACAATTCCAAATTTAAAAATGTCAAATGTATTATCCTTAACAGTTATTTAAAATGCCTCTTATAATTCCCGGACTTTTGAAAGATTTTTTTTTCAAAATCCCAGATTTTTTCCTAATTTTCCCTGATTTCCAGGTTTTCCCTGACCTATGACCGCCCTGCTAGGCCAATACTGATGCGAATTTCATGCCTCAAATTTCCAAGACTCACAACCTGCCAGTTTTAGAATAATTAGGACCTTTCAGTTTTCAATTTCCGTAAATATTTGAACTGATTGACGTTAATGAGATTCTGATTTCAAGACTTCTATAAAACACTGTCAAAACTTTGTACAATGTTATTCAAGCTACTTGTTAATTGGAAGATCAATATAGCACGAAATGGTAGGTAGGTCAGGTAACAAAAGCTTTTCAAATAATTATTTTGAACCGGAAAACATTTCGTGGTGAAAATATTTGTATGAGCTAACCGGATTTACAGAGTTAGTACTCCTAATTCTTATTCAATTACAATAATTGAGCAGTAACCACTAATGATGGCGACTATTGTGACACGTCAAATTAAAGAAAAATAGTTATTTCATGAATGTATTATTGTACGAATTCTATTGTATGATATTCATTTTTTAAAGTTACTACTTCGGAGTTTGGAATTTTTAGCCATGTTCTCTGAAAAAAATGTGCTCTAAAAATAAAAATTACACTAAAAAATACGACTCGATATTTCATTTTTATCGACAATTTCGGATTTATTGCAATGCACCATCTTTGGAATATATCAAAATACTCATAAATAATTTTTTCTTTACTACCTACATAAAACACAATCCAAAACCATATCGAAATGATAATCCACGATCTCGTGAGAGAATACTTGTAAAGGTACCGAAAATATCGTGTCATCCCGAGATTCCCGAGGCTATTTTGCAAGCTTGCTGTCTGGATCGATAACTTCGTAAATTGGGTTTATACATCTCTCTACCAATATTTTCAGCTCTCATTCGATGTATGCTGGATTCAAATATAGAAATTCATCTATTTCCTTTTATAAAATAAATATACATACACATTTCTTTTTCCAAAAGTATTTTATTGCTCAATTTGATCTCACGACTTTTCCCATTTCGATTCTAGATTCTGGCACTATTTCAAAATTTCCTGTTGAATCTCTTAAAATATGGGATCTTGAATCAGAAGTTAAAGTATTACGTGTAACAATTTATCCAATCATTTTGACATTTCGTGAGGCACAAGTTCAAAGCCACAAAATTATTAATATCAAAACTGAAAACGATAAGAGTTAATAATGCAGCACCTAATATTGAAGTTATAAATAAAAAATATTAGATGAAGATTGGAAAAGAGAATAATATAAAATATTACATGAAAAGCGTTTCAAACGATTTTAACATTAATCATAAGCATTCAAATTTTAATATTATTAGCAGTTAACGTGAAGTTGGTTTTTATGGGAACACTTATACTAAAACAAAGTTTTATGAAATTATGATAGGCAGTATAACGTAAACGACTATAGGTTGATGTTTCCCTCTATTTTTTCGTAGAGCATGTCCGGGAAATGTGGTATATAGCTTACACAATTATTAACACAACATTTTAATTTAAGTTAAAAACTTTTAGAATTTATTATGATTGAAAGAATAATTTTATACATTTTTTAGCTGTACTTGTAGAAAGGCGCCTAGCTGGAGACGCATATACAAAATCTGCCCCCGCAAAATAGTTTAGCCGTTTTCGAGAAAACCAACTTTTTTATTTTTCAGGGTGGCCGTTTTAATCACGAAAACGGCAACATTTCGCCAACATTTTTCACGGTCAATGAAAGTAACAAATTCGAACTCTAAAGCTAAACATTTTTCCATTTGAAGTAATAAAAACTGACCTGCAAATCATTTTAAACAATTTTAAGCTACAAATATTAAAAATTAAACGATAACATGTTTGTTATCTTGGAACATCTACATATTTTTTTACATTTTTTCAAATTTTAAATTATTTTTGAAATTTTTTCAGAACTTCTGAACATCTTTTAAAATGATTCGAATTCTTCCTAAAATTTTTCTTAAATCTTTTTAAATATTCTCTTAAAATTAATTTTTCAAAATAAAAAGTCATTTTCAATTTTCCTAGGAATCTTAAGAACATGTTTTTTATTCTTTTGAAGTCTTTCACAATTCTTAAAAATCTTCTAAATTTTTTTGTTCAAAATGTGCACAAATCTACTTTTTTTTTTAATTAAACCGTGGGCTATTTACACTGAAATTTCGGTACGAATAGCCAAATTTTGTCGGTATACGTAGACACTTCGTTCAAATTATTTGAAATGATTTCAAATTTTTTATTAATTTTGAATCTTTTCAGATCCTCTAAATATCTTTTCAACTTACTCGAATTTTTTCACTGTTCAATATTTATCATACAAAAAAATTCAACCATTTTACTTGTGAATCAATTTTTTTAAGTTGAACAATCAAAATTGTAACGCTCAAAATTTAGTTTTTTTTTGCTTAGTTTTGAATATCTGATTTATAATTACTGACTTATTAAAGGAACAGTCAAATATTTACAAATATTAAGCCATTGTTCTTTTTCTTAACTAAAAAATGTCAAATTTTGGAGTTTCAAATGTTAGACTGAAACAAAATTTTAAATTTAATAAAAGTCTTGAAGTTTGAATATACTGTTTTGAAGTTATTTAAAAAATTGTAATAGTTTATAAAGTTTCAATCGAGTGTTTACATTTGTTTAACTACTAAGACTTTCCAACTAAAACAGTTTAATCTTTAACGTTAAAATCTGGAAATTCTTCAATTTTCAACTGATTTTGAATCGCCTTGTAAAATCAATTATTATTCACTTGATGATCCTTAATGTACAGTTCAATTTTAAAACCCATTATAATTTATATTCACAGTTGATCAACTAAACAGGTTTTTTATCCAGCTGTCGATTTCAAACGCTTCTAATTTTTAATTTTTTAAGTCTTTAAAACTGCATTTCAAAATTCTTTAAATAAAAAATGTACGCTTAAACATTAAAATCTAAAATGGAAAATTTTTAAGTGAAAGATTTTTGAATTACGCATTATAAACTGAATGATATCATAATTGAAAAAGATAAAAATTCAACTAATTATTTAAAAAAATGTTGAAATCAAACTTGGACAGATTTTTTTTCTAACAATTTGTAAAATTCCCGGTCAAAAAATAAATTCACTGTCATTACCCGGTTTTTCCCGGTCTCATAAAATTCCCGGTCATTTCCCGGTTTCCCGGTCCAGCGGCCACCCAGATTTTCATTTCCCCTCCATAATTCCTATAAAAATGCAATTAAACCGCCGCATCGTTGAACTGGATATAGAATATTTCGCAAGGAGTGAGGGGTCCCCAGCTGCTTGGGTTTGAGCGACGTTCAGGGGACCCCCACTACTCGAAAAATATTCTATTTCCCGTTCTACAATGCAGCGGTTCAATTTTAGGGTTATCATTAGGGGAAATTTTACTTCACGTAAATACGAACCTATAACAGCAATTTGGACCTAATATGTGCGGGGGCAGATTTTGTATGCTTATCCGGCTAGGTCCTTTATACAAATAGGGTAGAACGGGGAATGACTGACCGCCGGGGCAAAAACGACTTTGCAAATAACATTGCTATTCCTCAATTATTTTAATTTTTCTTTGCATCAAGTAATCTATTTTATAAAGAAATGGTGTTATAAACTCAAATCTTGGAAATGTACATTGTAAAAGAAAAATTATGCAGAAAAAAGTTTGGACAACTAAAGAATCGAAGATTCGCTGGCAGGAATATAACATTTAAAATATCAATTAAAATACTTGCAGCATGAAAATCTGATCTTCTGGTGGATAAAACATTATTTCATTAAGTAATTATAAAAATTTAACTTAATTCAAATTAAAAATATATTAAATTTAGAAAGTTGCCGATGCTACACCATCGGGGCAAGACTGACGAAATATCGCTTGTTATAAATAATTAAATGATTAAATCATTGTTTTATTAAGATAATTAATGCGCATGGAAATATGATATACTCTAAGTTGGGACACAAAATAAAGGAAAAATGGATCAATTTGACGTCTTATTAAGTATTTATAGAGTAATGAATGTTAAGCCGTCAGTCTTGCCCCGGTCTACCGTGCAACTAATTTCTCTAACAAATATTGATAAAATAATTCTATTAATCATAATAAATGCCAAATTATTTTAAATGACTTATATATTTAGTAACTCTTTTATTCAAAAATATTTCTCATTTAAAATATTAGGCATATGAGATTCGGTGCTGTATTAATTTGCGGTGTCCCTATATAATTTTGTTAAAAATAAGTGAAAAATTAATAATTAATAAGAGACGGATTTCCATGCTTTAATGACCGTAATTGCATGCCCGCTTGAATGGAGACTTAAATAAACAAAAAAGCATAAACCCCGGCAGTTCCAATATAATAATAAGCACGTATAGATATTCGTAAATGTAAATATTGAAGTATTCGTGGTTCGGTTAAAGTCGTCATTTGAAATATTGCTCCCGTTTCCGGCAGCACTTGCCGTTAATTCAATTTTCGAACGACAAATATACAAATGAAGGGTTTGGAGATGTGCAGATGAATAGATGTATGTGTATACTATGAAATGCACGTGTGTAATCTACCTATGAGGTTGCATTCTACGGATTATACACTTTTTCCTCGTTAGGATTTAATGCGCGAAGGAGCGGCTCGCGATGGATGTAATTTACGTTCTTAACAATATCTCGTTTCACTGACCGCATTTTACGCGTAACCTTTACTTACCGTAGTCCAGCCATGGAACTCCACAGAAAATAGCTATACAGAGTCCGCGAAGTACTGTGTTCGATTATGACTGCAACCCATAGGAATTACAACGTGCGGTTGCATTGTTGCTCAATGCGGAAATCCATTGCAGGATTAAAGAATTAGGAAACCTTCACACTGAATCTCCCAGATTAAGTTAAATTAACTTCTAGACTTTGTCATATCTAAATTCTGATCGCATTTGCCCAATAGCCCAACGCCCATTCACATGGAAATATTACGGGATTAAAATAAGAATCTAATGACGCAACTCTTTTTCAGGCGCCCATCCTCGTATAAGCGGAGATCGTTCTAAGATTTATTTTTTATGATAAAATAGCCCTTCCCATGTTAGCTATTTATAACTGCGCCTTTAAAATTTGTTTTAATCATATATATAGGTATATATGCTACCGATTGTTATAGTATATGGACACCCTTTTTTCAACATTTAACGGTGAAGTTTTAAAAAAATTTTCTCGAAGCAAATCTCTGAAACTCTACTAAAATTCTGCGTCTAAGAAGCCCAAGATAAAGAAATTACAATGAGGGATCCAAGTTTTCAATGCTTCAGAACTGCGTTTCAATTTCGAATGTACAGCGTTCCAGTATTATCTCAATGATCTTAATCTCTAAACTGAATTGATAATAACGGAGATTGTACAGAATTTTAATAAAATGAGTTTTCCATTTTTGTTTCATATTTTTTTCTAACTAATTATAAATGATTGAATTTCCACAGTGTTTTATTTTTATAGGTTCATTTATTAGGTAGATTTAGATTCAACCAAAGATTTTGGTGAAATCGACAAACTTTTAGGTGAAATCAATAAAATTGTTGGTAAAATGAACAAAACAAACCAATCAATAACTTTTGATGATTAAATCAAAAGAGTTTATTCTACTCACACAAATTTTGTTCATTTAACCAAGTTTTTCCTTTAAATCAGCCAATGGCAGTTAACCAAAAAAATTTTGTGAATGGACAAAATATTCTTTTTCTGGGTGTGTTTTACCTCCTATTATAAATTTCAATTAAGAAACGTTTTTTTAACCGTTCGCTTAACTTTTCTATCAATTTCCGATAAAAAATATATTAATTATATATGTGTTCATCCGCCTAAAAAGGGTCGGTTATATTATAGTTTAGGACATATTCGCGTTTTCCTAAGAGGAGGTTAAAATTATTAATTTCGGGTTTGAGTGGGGGATGATACTAGGACCTATAGTGCATCTATTTGGACTATACTCATATCTCGAACGCAACCGGAAGTAGGTATATTTCATATGTTCCAAAAAAAGTATAACACATGTACGATTGTACGTACGTCATTCGCCAAGTTTAGATGCTTTTTTAGGATAACCGTTTTTCGAAGTTCCAACTTCAAAAACGCCGCAAATTTATCATGCTATATGTCGATATACGTAATTCTATATCGGCCATTATAGGGCCCCTTTCATGCGGACGAACACATATTGTTTTTCAAAGGAATGCTAAGTTAGAAAACTGCATTAATCCTGTGTTTCAGATTTAAAAATAAAAATGAAATTTTAATGATGATGTATAATGAGAAGTGAGCACTATAATCATATTAAAATATAACGGATATTTAGTACCATTACACTGCCAACAGCCATACCACGCTGAAAACCCCAGTTCTCGTCAGATCACTGAAGTTAAGCAGCGTTGGACGCGGTTAGTACTTGGATGGGTGAACATTCAAGAATTTATAACTACAAGAAAAACCTAGAAACACTACCCGAATCGGGTAGTGTCACGCCTACCCTGAAAGGGAAATGGTTTAATGGTATATACACTCATTTCCAGTTAAATTCTGCTGAAAATTTTAATGACTTTTACCACATTAGTTACCTGTCTTTTCTTTCTGACTAATTAGTGGCACACTTTTCAGTATTTATCGCAGTAAATTTTCATTAATACTTCAACTTTCAACATTTCCGAATTAAATGTTTTTTTTTTAATTTTAAGCTCTTAAATTTATTACAATCCTTCTAATGAAAAACGTTAAATCATGAATAAAAATTAGAATGTTTCTTAAACTGATAATAAAGTATTAAATATAACATGGATTCAGAAAATTGAAGTTTCTTATTTTGAAACTATTTATTCCAACTTCGAAACACAAAGTTCACGCTTTATAAAGGTTAATTGTATTCAAATATGAAAATTTATGTCCACACTTTCATGAAATCGTCTTAATAACTGAAAAATCGATAGAAAAATATTTTGCTCCTCTTAAAATTTAATATATTCTAGCACCTCTACCGGCGCATTTCCATTCCCAATAAAAAGTGCAGCGAGCGGTATTGATTGCATATTTTTTCGCGAAGCGTCAACCTTGCTTTCAGCATCCTCGAATCGACAAAACTTTCGTTGCGATGATTGAATAGTTTCGCCAACAGAATAAATTCAAAGTATATGTATGCCTGTCTCGATACCGCGATCCTCGCGATAAAAAAATTTAATATCTGACCTGCTTTTCTCACTAGTAATTCAAGGAATGTGAATATGTTCTGCTATTTTGATTTTAATAATAGAAATATTTGAAAATTCATATATAATATAAACAAAGGCTGTCAGAGCAGAGAAAATTCAGTACGATTCCAATATTCCAATACGATCTTGAAAACTTAATTAAAGTTCTAACATTTTCGATACTTTCATTATTGATAACACCCTACCTACAAGCTGTACTATTGTGCTATAAAAAAATGTAAAAGATCTGAAATACTTATTTTTGCATTTGTTGATATTTATCCCTTGATTGAAAAAGTCGTCCAACCATAAACTAATTTCTACTGAGCGTTGATGATAAAACAGACTAAGATCATGCCCTGATATAAAGCCACCAAGCCACATTTCTGCATAAATAGCCCTTTGGCAAAAATAATTATCACAAAGGAAACTTTTACCTTTTACGTGAAAGTCACGTATAGTAGAGCTTATTATAAATCCTTAAAATAAAAGCATTTCGCTTAACTAAACTCACAAACGCGACATTTTATATATATATTTTTTCAATTTTAATTGTTACCTTTGGATAATTGAATTTAAATAAGTGGAAAATTTTCAATATGATCAATTTTTATCTTTTAATTTAAATAAAAAGGAAATCTAATTAAAGATGTTATTAAAAAGAGTTCGCACGACATCGATCTATCTCCGTTCTTCGTCCTCAGGAACGTCTGGGATTATGTGATCATTTTTCATGCCTTGGATATGCCCTAAGGGACTAATAAAACTGTACACTAACAAGTTTCCTCAACAGCAGCATTTGACGTACTCTCTCTCCAGTAACTTATCCTCCATACGTGTGTATGATGATACAGCTTTTGATCCAAAGAACGAAAAATCAATATCCAATTTAATCTGAATTGGAAAATTAAATAAGAAACTCCAATGAATTTAAAAACAAGAATAAAATAAGAATTTTAAATATACCCGCCCTCCTCAAAGTTTTCAAACTTGTCTGGAACATTTCAAACTTGTTTACAAAAGTTATAACTCAAAATGTATCTAAATTATTGAAAACTGAGTGTGAAATAAAAAGGGTCGTTTCTCGAGTTCTGAAAACACGTAAAATATCGAGGATAAAGTAGGTCATCTCTTACGTTTTCTGCAAGAACAAACAGCTTCAATCCAAGTGCGAGAGGCAATAGACATGAGATGCAATAAAGCGAAAATTTTCAGTTATGAGATTTATATAGCATGCTTTTCTTCGAGATACAAGACCATCTTACATTAATGAGAAAATTATTTTCAATTTGAACATCTTCATGACTGATGAACCTTTTAAAATAATATCCTTCTGATTCTATACAATATTATTCACTAAATGCATTTACTCAATTCAAATTCTTAAATGCTTTTATAATTTGGAAGCTTTTCGACTGTGGATTTTTCCTCGGATTGTTCTTTTAACTAGGAGCATTGATGAAAGCTATTCGGCATATACATTTCTATTTGCAGCTGATTTCTATTTTAGTTCTATCGAGTTCTGAAAATTAATTTTGCAGTTTTCTTGTCGACAGAAAGCAACTGCATTGATAGGTGAAACTTTCTGTTTTCTCTTTAATCATCGGGTCCAGGTATGTCGGGCATATGGCGTTGTCAGTTTCCATTCGTTTCTTTTCGAGTCGGAAATGCTATAGTATTGAATACCACCTTTTAAATCTTACGTATAAATTTTATATGTAGAATAGCAATCTATCGTTAAAAACCTATAAGACCATAACGTACCATATATATAAACACAGAGAGAACAACGAACGCAATGACAATTCTTTTGAATCGAGGCTATGCAAAATTCTTGGGACTTATTGCAAAGTAGATAAGTATTTATATATACGGTTATTACGATGTAACTAATTTATGCAACCTTTTTGTCTTCCTTCAGCCCTACAAGTGCGCTTCTACTTTGTTCCATTGTCAAGAAACCGGGAACCAACATGCTACTCTAACAGAGTCTAACACACCTTGTCTATTGTGTTGCCGCGGGAAAATGAATTAGGTGTCAAGCTACTTACTTGAGTTACAGAATTTTTTTTGTCTTTTACGAGCGAGTTTTCCTTCTTTTAACTTCTTCCTTGTTTCCCATGCTCACTTGTGTTACTGTAATAATCTTCCTTTTTACCACGGACAACGTGTCTTCAATGTCGATTTTTAATTCCTTTTGTTAACTTCTTGCATAATTCTGCAATCTTTCTAAATTTAAAGTTCAGTAGCAGCGGTATCAAATTAGGCATACTGCTCTTATCAGATCACTTGATTGCATTACAAAAATGCGTCCGTGATGATGATATATACCGGGACATCCCCGGGCAGACTATAAAAAAAATCCAATTCTTAACAAAAATGCCTGCGACATATTGGGCTATAACCATCTTAAGCCTGAGAGAAAAATGAGCTTCTCATTTTTTATTTAACTTTAAATTATTGAGGAATCCTCTCGAATTGATTTATCATGTTTTTTATTCGCTTACTCATCAATTATTATACCATTAAGCCATTTCCCTTTCGGGGTAGGCGTGACTTGCTCGGTTGGAAAATAGTAGTGTGTATATGGGTATATAGGTATAAGGTAGGTAGGTATATAGGTATGAGGTAGATAGGTATATAAGTGGTAGGTATAGATATTTTAGATTGATCTGGAATTCTCGTGTTATTTATTTAAATGGCACGTTTATTCCGCAACACTGCTCCGACCCAGGTTGCTGATCAATCTCTCTAGCGA
>CAKNYM010052991.1:413613-486921 GCA_932195095.1 Andricus curvator
GTCTCGTTTCGGACTTTGTCCATCAGTGTTTTCCCGCATATTATGCGCAGAGGTTTCATGCCGATCGCGTTAATTTTACTCCTGTCCTTTTCTTGACAGGTCCATGTTTCGCTACCGTATAGTACAGTCGGTACGAATATAGAATTATGTATGGCCATTTTAGCTTTTTTTGATATGTTTTTATTTGTTAGGATGGACCCTGCTCTACCGATAACCTGCTTACCCTTATTTATGCGCCTATCTAACTCCCCATCTATTTTTCCGTCGCTAGTGAATAGACTACCTAGATATACGTACTTGTCAACTTGTTCTAATCTCTCATCATTTAGGACAATGTTGCATATTGTTTTCTCACTTTTTCCTTCAAACACCATGATTTTTGTTTTATTTACGTTAATTTTGAGGTCCATGTTTCTCATGCTTGTATTAAGTTTATTCAACATTCTTTGCAAGTCCTCGATTGATTCTGCCATAACAATCTTGTCATCTGCGAAAGCTAATCCACGTACCTTGACTGTTTGGAGATTTACACCTTCTTCGTCGAAGAGTGCAGTTCTTAGACACTTATCCATGAATATGAAATTAATGAATCATAATATTATATCATTGCGATTCAGTCACATTATGTATATTTGAATTTAAAATTGGAACACTAATACATGACTTTTCGGAATGATGTTTTGAACCTTGAATGAATGAACTTAATTTAATATCCGGTTTCCAGAATCCAGAGTAACCTGTTGTAGTTATATTAGAATAACCTGCTTTTATCACATCATTGCAACCTTGCGCATAATCGAGCGTTTTGCGTTGTTGATTTTATGCGACTCCCATTCCTTCTCCACTTTCTCTTTGTCGTGTGAGTATATCTCTCCCATTCACACCAAAGTTGGCCATGAGGTATTACATCTCTGGTCTCGACGAGTTTACCGCACACGGTGAAAATCACACCGGATGAAATTGGACTGAGAAACCCGAGGAAGGAAAGGAGATCGAATTCACACTCAACTTCCTCGACTCGTATTTTTTTCTTATTGGGGAACTAATGCCGAACTCACAAAAACAAATATCCACCTCAACCCTTTTTTCAAACTTACGCAACCATGAAAGGAAATAAACATGTCAGATAGTTTACTCGACAAATGTTCATTTTTTTATATTTTTAACATTCTTTGGAGTAATAACGATTGAAAAGTTTCAATATAAATTGTGTTTTAAATTTGATATATACACTAACCAGGGTGGCCGTAAGTCGGGGAAAACCTGGAAATCAGGGAAAAGTGAGGGATTTAAAAAAAATCTTGCCAAAGTTAGGGAATTTATATAAGAGGGACTTTAAATAACTGTCAAGGATAATAAACTTAAGTATTTTAATTTTGAATTGAAATTGTTTTATTCCGTTTATGAAAGATTTTATGTTTAAAACGTTACAAGATTAAAATTCTCGTCCTTGAATATTGATGGTCAACAAAAATGAACAATTGGTAAGGGAAAAGTTAGAATATTTTTAAAAAGAAGTATGCGGCCACCCTGATATTATTATATTATATACATTATTATATATATATATATATATATATATACCCATCTCACGGTTGTGAGACGTGGCCATAGGTGTGATTTACCGCGTTGCTACTGGGGGCATTGACATTTTGTTGGATGGCAGTTGCTCTTAGTGGGACCCTGCGGTGGTTAACTTTTTTTTTAAATTATATATATATTTCCCTTTCGGGGTAAGCGTGACTTGCTCGGTGAGGAAGGGAGTAATGGGTTACACTGTTAGAAATGTTTGCAATTTTAGTATACATGGGCATATTAAATTTCCTATATTTTTACTAAATTCATTACACTTTGTAATTTTAGTATACTTACGTATACTAAATTTCTTTTCTGAAGTTATATGTATACTAAATTTATTAAGTGTACCGTAAGTTTCTTTCATGTATATGAATTTCATAGTTTCTGTATACTAAAATTCATATACGTGTTTACTATATTCAGCTGCGCAAGCGCGTTTCGATTTACGCGAGTCGGGCAACGTGGCCGGTAGCAGGCTCATACGCCGCTGCATTTGTTTGAGTCCCTTGTAAAGCTAAAAAGTTCGGCTTCTTTCTGCGAGGATCTGCGACGTCTTCTCTTTAAAAGGTTTGTTCAATTTATTAACGTAAATGGAGCGTAACGATATGATTGTTTGAAAATTAAACCTTTGTTCTTCAATTTCATTTTTCATCTGATCATGTTTGCAGATGATGAAGACGGAACCCACGCGAAACGGAATCCGTTATACTAAATTTAGTATATGCGTATACTAAATTTCGTATACATTTATACTGAATTTAGTATACGCGTATACTAAATTTCATGTACGTGCATACTAAATTTAGTACATGCATATACTAAATTTACTGTACGCTGGTATACTAAATTTAATTTCATGTTGTGCATTCTTGCTTCCATTACATGTATACTAAATCTAGTACAGATTTTTCTAACAGTGTAGGGGGTATAGATTTTTTAGATTGATCTAGAATTCTCGTGTTATTTATTTAAATGACACGTTTGTTCCCCACTTGGGCCCATTAGTATCCCAGGTCTTTGTTTCAGGCGTCATTCACTCTATTGTCACTCTGTTTACAAACTATTTGTCGCCACACTTTTTTGTCCTGGCATACTACTCTAGCTTCCTTCGCGTCCATGCATTTTTTCAAGCAAGCTCTCGTGTTTCTATGGCTTCTTATGTCTCTTCGGAATAATGCCTCACACTGTTAGAAAAATCTCTACTAAATTTAGTATACATGTAATGGAAACAAGAATGCACAACATGAAATTAAATTTAGTATACCAGCGTACAGTAAATTTAGTATATTTCATACTGAATTTAGTATACACGTATAAGAAATTTAGTATACGCGTATAATAAATTCAGTATAAATATACTAAATTTAATGTACGCTGGTATA
This sequence comes from Andricus curvator, assembly GCA_932195095.1. Taxonomy (NCBI): domain Eukaryota; kingdom Metazoa; phylum Arthropoda; class Insecta; order Hymenoptera; family Cynipidae; genus Andricus; species Andricus curvator. The sequence goes on from CAKNYM010052991.1 coordinate 416,574, forward strand.
CTAAATTTAATTTCAAGTTGTGCATTTTTGCTTCCATTACATGTATACTAAATTCAGTAGAGATTTTTCTAACAGTGCATTCACAGATTCTAACCATTATTTCGGCGATCTACCTCTGGGCATTCTGCCATTTACTTTACCTTTATACATCTGTTTGGTCAGTCGTTCATCTTTCATTCTTTCAACATGTCCGAACCATCTTAACTGATTTCTTTCCCATATGTCAACTAATGTCTCTCCTGTACCACATTATTTGAGGATTATCTCGTTTCGGATTTTGTCCATCAGTGTTTTCCCGAATATTGTAGGCACAGATTTCATGCGAATTGCGTTTTTTACTCTTATCCTTTTCTTGAAAGGTCCATGTCTCGCTACCGTATAGTACAGTCGGTACAAATATAGAATTATGTATGGCCATTTTAGCTTTTTTTGACATGTTTTTATTTCTGAGAATGGACCCTGCTCTACCGATAACCTACTTACCTCATTTATGCGCCCCCATCTATTTTTCCGTCTCTAGTGGACAAGCTACCCAGATATACGTACTTGTCAACTTGTTCTAATCTCTCATCATTTAGGACAATGTTGCATATTGTTTTCTCACTTTTTCCTTCAAAAACCATGATTTTTGTTTTATTTACGTTAATGTTGAGGCCCATGTTCTTCATGCTTGTATTAAGTTTATTCAACATTCTTTGCAAGTCCTCTATTGATTCTGCCATAACAATCTTGTCATCTGCGAAAGCTAACCCACGTACCTTGAATGTTTCGAGATCTACACCTTCTTCGTCGAGGAGGGCCATTCTTAGACACTTATCCATAAATATGATAAATAGCCATGAGGGCATAACGCATCCTTGTTTCACGCCTTGCATGATATCAAACCAGTCACTCAGTTTCCCATTAACTCTTACACTCGCTTTACTACCTGTATATATTGTTTTTATTGTTTGTAGGAGCCATCCATTGACTCCGTACTCTTCAAGGACTTCCCAAAGTTTTCTTCTATTTACCTTGTCAAATGCTTTTTCTAGGTCAACAAATGCACACAAAACTTTCTTTCCTACTCTCAAGCTTCTTTCTGTGATCTGTCTTAAGCTAAATATATTTTTTTTAAATTCGTCTTTTTTGGTTGAATTCAACTGTTTTTATTCAAAATTAAAGTATTTTTTGTTAGAATATCTACTATTACATTATTCGTTGAAAATTCCTCATTTTTTTTGTTGCAAATTCAACTATTTGGTTGAAGGTTAAACCACTTTCTTGAAAAATTATTTTTTATTTACAGATTCACCATTTCTAATGCGGAAATTTGTTTGCTTTTTTGGTTAGAAATTAATTTTTTCCAATTGAAGTTTCAACAGCTTCGGTAAAAATTGAATCAGTTTGTGAAATTTTTTTTTAGTTGAAGATTAATCTTTTTGGTTGGAAATTTAAATATTTTGATGAAATTCGTTTTTTTTTTGTAGTAAATTAATTTTTTGCCTTGAAAGTTCAACAATTTTGATGAACTTTTCTTTCATTCTTTTGCTGAAAAATCTTTATTTGTTGAAAATTCTTCTTTTTCGTTAGAAGATTCAAGTTCTGGGTTTAAAGTTGAACTATTTTGTTGAACATTATTTTTTTTCATACGTTTAGTTGAAAATGCATCTTTTTGGTTGAAAATGTAACTATTTTGTTAAAAATTCGTTTTTTATTGTTGTTGAAACATTAACTATTATATTTTTCGGTGACAATTCATCTTTTCGTTGAAAATCCCACTGTTGTTGCTTAAATTTTAGTCTTTTTTGTTTTGAAAATTCGACTTTTTGGTTAAAAATTCGTCTTTGCAGGTTTAAAATCCACCTTTTTGGTTAAAAAGTTACCTGCTTTTTTGAAAATTCATCTTTTATGGTTGAAATAAATGAATAATTTTACAATTTTAGTTTAAAATTGTTTTATTCCATTCATAAAAGTTTCAATGTTACAAATCTTACAAGATTAAAATGCTGGGCCACCCTCACTAACACCGATGGAAAAAGGAAAAGTAACTGGAGTTATTGATTCTTGAAACTTTTTCTCTGGAGAGATTAAGGTGGTGGATTCGCAATGTGAAGCTGAGCTTAGCTCCCCGAAACTTTATTTCCCGAAGCAGCAGAGCGTCAACAGAAAAATTAATTTCTCGCTCTATTATATAACGGTGAACGAGACAAGAAATTAGTCTTGAAGCAGACTGTTCTTTGCGAAACAAGAGGTCTTCAATCGGAAGGCTCGCTATTTGTCACTGACATGTTTACTAACTGGTTTATTTTTCATTCCGGCTGAGGAGTTAATAATTTATAATTCCATACTTTAGTTACAAATTGCATTTAGCAAATGAAATTCCATAAAAGAATCTTCAGATTTTGGGTTAATCAATTTAACATTTTTAATAGGATTAAAGAAAAACTGAAATTTGAACGCTTCTAATTTTAAGGGCTCTTCAATATCAGTAGTGTATTCTTTGGAAGCTTTGCCATTTTTCCCACTTAATTAAGAATCGTTCAAATTTCAGAGAAGACAACATCCTTACACAAGGACTTCAATTTTAAGAAAAATATAAATTTTGAAAGTTTTAAAAAATGACTTCAAAAGAAAGTCAGCCTGAATCATCTATAACTTTAAAAAAATATAAATATTATCGAATTATTAAATCTATACGCTTGGATTTATGCAGTTTTTAAAGCATATAGAACACTTTGAGTAAAAAAAAAACTAATTTTCATTTAAATACTTTGAAGGTTACAACATTTTTAAAACGAGATTTGAACGAGATGGAATTTGCTTCTGTGCACCAATTTTTTTCACTTACTCCTCAATAATTGTAATTCAAGGGCATTGGTATCTGAATTTTAAAATTATTGTGCACTGCTTTGAAGCCTTTTCAAATAAATTAGGCTTGTTATACCACAACATATCTGTATCTGAATTCACGTTATATAAAATCAGTAGAAGTCTTTCAAGTCACCCTATTTTCTCAGACAAAGAAATCAGATCAGCGACACAAATAGAGTTTGCTATAAAAGGAATCTTACTCTTTCTTTATATCCCCTTTTTCGATGTAACATAACAATCCCAAACCAAGAGCCCACGTTCCCTTAGAAATGCTGCTCTTTTTTTATCGAATTTGTTTTTCCCAAGTTTATGAAACATACAATAGAATATAAAGATTAGGGTGGTAAAAAAACATCAATTTTTTATAAGTTATATGGTGCACCATGATCATGAAAAAATACTACTGCATAAAAAGGCAAATCGGAATATATTTAGTGCTCCCTAAACGGCGTTAAATCTTTAATAGAGAATATTTCTCAAATTCGTATTGGTTTTTCTCCATAATTTTAGATAAATTATAAAACACAATAATCTTAATATATCAATTGTTTTTTATCACATATACCTTTCAGGAGGTATCGGGGGAAAAATAGCTGCAGCAGGAAACATTTCTAAAGTAGCTCTTACTGCAGTTCATCGAGATTTGTGGTATATCTGAACCAAGAAATGGTTCCTCTTTGCTTCTTTTCCAAATTAGTTTCCAATGAAACGAAGTGTCTAATGCGGTTTTGTCAATTAAAAGAATACTCCGAAGATCATAAGCAAATTAAATCCATTAAGTACGAAGAAAAAGATAACATCGTTAGAAAGTCACTTGACTCCTTTCTTGGTCCTGAATTTTATTTTTTACTTCACAGTCTAAAATTGGATACTCCACTTTTAAAAGAAGATGTTGAAAAATGAGAGACGCTCAAGTCTTTTCAGGAAGCAAGAGAGACAATAATAGTATATTAAATGCATCAATGAGTATACTACTGCTTCACGAGATAATTTTTCAAATCATGGAGTATCACAGAAAACCGCTTCCAGATACAAGAAAAAAAACTATTGCAAAGCGATTAAAAATGGATTCAGAAAGTCTCGAAGCTTAACCTCTGAATCCTGCTCCTGAGAGGCATGTTATAAAAAACAATTGAAAATCTAACATTCAAACATACAAAACATATTGTGATTCACACGTTTTTTTTAATGTTACAGGAATAAATAATATATACTGAGTACCCTTTAAACAATGATTAACTTTCCAAATATTGATTCTAAAAAAAAATTGCAATGGATGAAAATTTTGCAGATTTGCAAGAAGAATACGACTGTATTATTTTATTTGGTGTGTTTTCAATATTGTTGGTCATCGCTCATATGATGAGATTATTGTAGTTCATAGATCATCTCAAATTATAAAGGAAACCAAGAACAATTCAGAGGCATATATTTTAAATATAGTTCTCAATTGATTTGAGAGATATTCTCTATTAAAGCTTTAATGTCATGTAGGTGGAGCACTGAAGACACTCCGATTTGCCTCAAATTCATACAGCAATCTTTTTTCATGATTTAGAAAAAAAATATCGAAGTTCACAGTAACTTTAGAAAGTTGATGTTATTTGAACCACTCTAATAAAGGTATACAAGTATTATCCCTTTATCCCAGATGAAAATTTTTTACTGGTGCGGTACCAAGCAAGTACCGAACATAGTTATCATTACTACTACTTGCTAGCTTGCTACTACAAGTTCCACCTGGGATAACAAAAGTTTCTATATTTAAATGTCCATCAAGTGTAAATTGAATCAATGAATACGCTCTAATTTCACACCACAGGAAAAATTGCATAAAATAGCGCTTTCAATGAAGTGTTATAGCGGAAAATTATCGTAGCGAATAATCAATTTCATCAACAGAATCATGGAATTCCAATAAAAGCTCTAAAACAGCTACTCATCGATATCTAAAATTCAACATAGCTTTGTGGCTTTGAGCAAAGCTTACGTTGTGATTGCAATTTGGCAGGCCGTAAAACGCAATCAGCCGGAATGTCATCGTCCATTGCGTGATTCGTTAAAAGGTAAACAATTTCTACATAAAGCATTGGCACAGTTTCCGTAAACTCGTGCAAATGGATTCGAATTCAATATCGTTGCGCAAACGCGAGTCATTCGCAAGGGAATAAACGAGAGAAATGTAAACGTGCTTTCCAGATACAGCCTTTTTCTAATACAACTGTCAACGGGTAGACACAAATGCTTATGCATTGCTCATTTGCTATCGAGTGCAGACCTGTTTTTAAAAAAAAGTGAGCTCATTCTATTGAAAATGTTATACATTTATCAGAGCATAGATAAGAAATAATAATAACAGGTTTGTGAAACATTTTTTTCTCGTAAAGAATTACCGGTCATTTCACGGGGTTTCCTAGTTTTCAAACATTTTTTAGGGTTATTTAAATTTCAAAATTCAAAACCATAAAAACTAAGTAATTTATAATTTGAAGTATCCAGAAAAATATCTTCAAATTAACGGACACTCAGCGAAAAAGTTGTCGGAAACAAAAGCATCATCCTCTTGCCTGTTTCGTTTTGAACAGCACATAAATATCTTTTTCTACACAAAAAGAATTATTGCAAGATTAGCTGAAATTTATTACAAATAGATAATTCTTGCTCCAAAAAGATTCTTTTTGAGACGACTGAAATTCCTCTTAACCTTAAATTTATGAGGAAATTCTACTTGTTTTAAGAAACATTCTTTTTATTTCGAGGCCTTTAAACACAAGAATTAATTCAAATTTAACATTTTCAAACCCAGCTTACTCAAAATTGAAAAATTGTGCATTTACGACAATCAAAATACGAGATGTTGAAAAACAAGCACTGAAACTTGTTCAAATACTCAGACTGTCAATTTCAAATTGTTCAAGACTGAACGATTGAAACTGTCGCTTTTATGGTAGTTGTACAACTACCATAAAAGCGACAGTTTTTCTACGATTTTAAGAATGATGATAATATTACTCTGCTGTTTTCATTGCAAACAAAAAACACTATTTTTAATGAAAAAATGTCAAAATTAGAAAAAAACTTACTTCAACCATGCTTTTTGCAATTGAATTTTTTCGTACTATCGTTTTTTACCAATTTTTGAAAAATGGTTGAATTTGAATGAATGATGGCCCAATTTTTCTTGGAGAACAGTCTCTACAAGTTTACTGTTTCTAATTTGGAAGGGAAATTTTTCTATGGCTGAAATCGTTAACAAAATTAAAAAAAAAAAATTTTTAACAAATAACTCTATTTGAAGATTAATTACCTATTTTAAAAACTGGAAACAGTAGAATTGTAGGAAAAGTTTTCCCCGAAGAAATAAGGCATAATTTATTAAGGCAATTAAAAAATTTTGTTAATATAATTATTTTTTTAAGTTTTACATTTTTTTCATAAATAATAATGTTTTTTTCTGTCATAAGACAAAAGACATAACTGATAATAGCATTTCAATTTCTCGAAATTTTAATTTTAGTCTATTCGTTTTTGAATGCAGTTAATTAATAATCGTTCATGTATTAAAAGGTTTTAATTTATAACTGAACATTTTTTAATGACTTTAATTTGAAACAAAAAATGTTAAATTTGTCAGCTGAAAAATTTTTCTAATCTAAATGCTTCTTATTTAAAATTGTCCCTTCCAATTGTGAATAAAATGTTATAGTTTTAAATGATTCGTTCAAAATTATTCTATTTCACACGCTACAAGTTTTAAACGGTGTCCAACTTATATCGACTGCTCATCCATACAATATGTAATCAAGTTCGAGTGAACCTGTATAAAGATTCAGGTTTACGTTGTTCTGTATATGGAACCAAATCTTTTCTTTATATAAACAACCATACCGTTTTGCAGTTTTAAGTTCTGCAGAACGGCCTGCTTTTGTTTATTTTATGGAAGTGTCTACGCGTACCGAAAAAATCCAGCTATACGTACCGAAATTTCGGTAAAAATAGTCCCTTTTCCAGCTTCCCCTATATGTACCGAAAAAATCTGGCTACTTGTACCGAAATTTCGGTACACGTAGCCACGGCCTTATTTTATCGCCAAAAGTTAAAATGTCAAAATCGATTATTGTGACCCACCCGCGAACTTGATTCCATAATAATATTGTATGCAGCAGTCGATAAAGTATAATTTTAATTGTTCTGGAATAATGATATAATAGATGTATTAAAAGGCTTTAATTTCTAATTATTCAGCGATTTAGATTTAAAACCAAACAATTTTGGATGTTTCAATACAAATAATTCAACACTTTCAATTAAAAATTTGGCGTTGACTAGTATCACGGAATTTTCCGTAAAACTAACCGGTCAAGTATATAGCGCTAGGGCTATATAGCCTTAAAAGGAAAATTCCGTACCGGCAGAAAGTTGGTATAAAAGTTTTTCTATTTCGCGCAATTATTCGGGCTTCTCAGTTGAAATAAATTTGCAGAATTTTAAAGGAGTCAATGTTAAAATCTTTAAAATTAATTTTTTTTCAATACTGAAGACTTCAAAAGAAAAATTTCTCAACCAGGTATTAAAGTTTTCAGTTTAAACGCGTCCAATTTTTTATTTTTGAACTTGAAATTATTGAATTTGCACGGGTTCCAATTTCCAAAATTTCAACTATTAATGCTTTCAATTTAAAAATTAATTCACTGTAGTTACCCGGTTCAGTGGCCACGCGTTTTATTTCTAAATTCGGAAAATTCATTTTGCTGCACCACAAATCTTGGGGTAGCATCTGATCTAATAATGCAATGACAATAATATACAGATACATTATTTCCACGATTTATTTACTTTGATTATGATTCAGAGACTGATAAGAACGAAGCTGACAAACAAAAAAGATAGTTTTCCCGGTATGATTTAAACTAGCTGAGAAAATTGGGCATAACTAATCGCGAATTTCAATAGAACGACAGCATGTGAAAGTCACATAATACACTGAAAGTTCCCACATAAAAATATTCTAAACTCGAAAGGCATGTCGAGGTAAATGCACGTGTCTTTGTTCTCAAGTTTCCTTTCCGTCCAAGAGCTACTATTTTCTATTTCATAGAAATAAGCAAAATAGTACTGCAAACTAGTAATAATAAAAAAATAATAATAAACAATCATACATAAACCGTTCCCATCTTATGTGAATATATTTTAAGGACTTCAGGAAATGAAAGATGGAATTTTTCACTCAAAACTTTCTAATTAAAGAAACTGAGACAAGGAGGACTTTTAATCTTCAAGTTAAAATAAAGATCATTTCTAAATTACACAAACAAAGTAACTAAACGAATCAATTAAACTTTCTGAATTTCAATTAATTCTTAAACCGAGTTGAATTAATTAAGCTGTTCGTTACACCCACCCAAGAATCAATTCTTCCTCTCTAACAAGCGTGTGTGACTGAAAGTCGTTTCGCTGCCTTCCACAATGATAATTGAATTAGGAGCTCATCTACAGATGATATCTCAAGGTCAGCAAGGTTGTGCACTTGTCACGTGTATAAATCGAATCGTTTCTGTTACGACCTTGCATTTCAAATTAATTGCACGTCCGCGAATTTGAATGGTTTGAAGTTAGAAGGGTTCAATTTTTAATTACTTTATAATTTAAAGCGTTTAAATTTGAAAGCTTTCCAATCAAAATCATCTAAATTTGGATCATTGAAGTTTGAATGATTTTCAAGGAGAAGAAATTTGAGTTTTAATTCTATTATAGGCTTGCTACAAAATCCCAATTTCGATATTCCCTGGCTTTTCCACGACAAATTTTTCATTTTTAGGTTTAGCTATTACAACCACCTTACACCTAGGAGATCAATAACTTTATTGCGAAAAACTGTATTCTTAAATTTATTTTAAACAATTTTAGTGACAACAGTATGAACGTCATGAATCTTTAATTAAAAAATAATGAATTCTCAACGAAAAGTTTAATAGTTGATATTTCTACCAAAAAATATTTTAATTTTTAATGAAAAAAATGGAATTAAACCAAAAAAATATAAATTTTAAACGAATTAGTTGAATCCTCAACCAAATTAGATTAATTTTCAAACCACAAAAGAGGAATTTTTAGCAAGAAAATAGAATTTTCAACCCAAAAATATGATTTTCCTACCAAAATAACTGAATTTTCAACACAAAAAAGACGAGTTTTCAAGTAAATAAATGGAACTTTCAACTAAAAAGGATAAATTTACAAGAAAAAATGGAATAGTTAAACAATAGTTAAATTTTCAACAAAAGAAATTAATTTTTAACCAAAGAAATGAATGATCAACCAAAAAAATTAATTTTTAACAAAGTAGTTCCACTTTAACCTAAGTACTTGAATCCTCAACCAAGACAGACTAATTTTCTAACCACCAAAGAGGAATTTTTAACAAAATAGTTGAATTTTCCACTAAAAAAGATTTTTCAGACAATGATAAAAAAAATTTCTCATCCAAAATGTTGAATTTTCAAGCCTAAAAGACGAATTTCATGCTTAAAAGTTGAGTTTTCAACCCGAAAATATGAAGTTTCAAATAAAAAAGATAAATTTGTAACCAATAATAGAATAGTTGCATTTTCAGATAGAAAAATAAATTTACAACTCAAAAAAGAATAGTCACAATTTCAGTAAAAATATTAATTTTCAACCAAGAAGATTAAATTTCTATCAACAAAGATAAATTTTTAACAAAATACATGAATTTTCAACTGAATACTTGAAATTAAGGACTTTTAACATAATAGTTAATTTTTCAACAAAAGAAATTAATTTTCAACTAAGGAAATGTATCATCAACAACAAAAATTAATTTTTAACAAAGCAGTTCTACTTTCAACTAAGCAGTTGAATTTCAACAAAAAAAAAATGAGTTCTCAAAGAAAAACATAATAGTTGATATTTCAACTAAAAAAGATTTAAATTTTAAACCAAATATATAGTTTAATTCAACCACCAAGACGAATTTTCAACAAAATAGTTGAATCCTTAACTAAAACAGATTAATTTTCAATTAAACAGTTGTGATTTTTAAGCCAAAAGATGCAACTTGTACCAAAATAGATGCATTTTCAACAAAACAGTTGAATTTATGTCCAAAAAGAATGACTTTTTAACAACATTTTTGAATTTGCAACAAAATAATAAAATTATCTTCAACTTCAGTTTATCGAAAATTCCCTGACTTTGTCAGGTTTTCCCTGAAATCCTCCGATCAGTTTTAAATTTCCTGACTTTCTGGAATTCCCCGACCTGTAGCAACCCTATTTGAATTTTTCCATAAAATGAGCTTTTAAATTTGAATGGTTTTCGACTTAAAACTATTAAAATTTGAATGCTTCTAAGTAAATAAAGCATTCAAAGATGAATATATTTTCAAATAAAAGCATTCATGTTGAAAGTTTCCAAACTGCGAAACGATTGAAACTTGAGTGTACTTAAGTTGTGGATGCATGCCAATTTAAATCGTATAAATTTGAATTCTTTCCAAATGCCATTAAATTTGGATGCTTTCAAAAGAAAAAAGGTTCCTTTTTGAATCTGAGCAAAAGTTTTTACTGCTTCAACTAAAACTTTAAAAGTGCTTATTGGAATAGACCAATATTTTAATACTTTCTTTTTTAAAGAAATCCTGAGCTGTAATAAGAACAATACACTCTTTCACTCATATCGCTTTTTCGCATTTACTCTCCCCCCCCCCCCCCCAAGAATAATATCCTCATTTGCAAACTACGCATCCGCGAGCACGACTGAAGCCCTCTCTTGTTTACTAATGCACATATGGACATGCCACCGATTACAGCGTTGAATTATTCGCATAACTTCCACACGTGCTCCTGGCAAAGAGCCAAATGTCGAATCCCCTACTTAGCAAGTAACAGGTCACAACACGAAAATTACAATTTAACTGCCGTCAGACCCTCAATGAAGAAAGAGAACTGGGTCAGCAGAAAGCAAAATCTCCACTAGGGAGAGGAGAAAACCATTTTGATTTCGCGAAAAAGCGGAATCAGCATTTTTTGATTTCAACAAAAAATTGCTGTATCAGAGAAAATTGGCGTATAAAGCTTTTTATTTAAATTAAGGCCGTGTCTATAGATTCATCTAAATGCGGTAAGCGTAAAACAAATATTTTCGGTGAGTCTAGGGGAGCTGGAAAAGGGCGGCTAGATTCACCGAAATACTGTGAGCATAGCACAAATATTTGAATGCTTTTATTTTCAAACATGCTTTAGAATTTTTTTATATTTAGACTGTGTCTAGCCGTCCCGGAAAATTGGGGGAGCTATGGGAAAGGGGATGAACTAAATTACTAAACGTCCCGAAATTTGGGAACGAAAAGCCAAATTTATGGAAAATATTTGACTATATAATTCAGCCCGAATTCTTGAACAATCAAATACACATTGTTGTAAAAGAATTTTCTTTAAATATAATTTTTGATACAATGATCTTTTTTTAAATCTATTAAAAATATTAGTTACAATTTTAATGCAGTAATTGGAATAGAATCATTTTTTGGGATCAAACATGTTTGATTCTCGTGTAGCGTCAGCCTCACCATATCTCGCGAGCAAGTTTTTATTTTTGCTTCTATTCTGGAGATTCTCGATAGGTTTCAAGAAAATAAATGGAAGGACTAATGTTGAATATTCTCTTTTACTTTCCATTATAATACATATATTCAGAAATAAATGAAAATATATTATGCAGTAACGGCAGAAGAAGAAAAGCAATAATCATATATTAAACACAAGATTTTGAAGAAATTTGAAATAAGAAAACGTGAAAAAAAAGAAAGTTAATCTTTCAACTACATTACAAACACAAACAATTTAAGAGGAAGTTTTTATTATAATAATGTTGTCGAATATTTATAGCCTTTGAAATCTCTACAATTTATTCAGACCCTTCACATAAGGATTTGATTTACTTGAACACAAATTTTACTCTTTGAAATTTTTAGATTTAAATAAAAATTTTCTTTGATATCCCAAACTGCACAGTAGAGTGATTCATTTTATGTATAATGGGATAAAATTCCGACAAATCTAAACGCACACACGTTTTGTGGGTGCCTCTTTATGTCATAAGAGAAGAGCTTCCCGAAAGGAGGAGCCGTTTAGATCATATATTAGAGGTGCGTCCCCTTTCTAAAATCAAGTATCATATGTAAGAATCAAGAGTTAAACATTTTTTTATTGGATGCTTAAAGTTTATCGAGTTTTTATGCCTAAAGGGGCATACATTGATTTAAATAACTGTAATTTAAAAAATATTGCACTGACAGAATCCATTTTAAATCAGGCAGGTTCTACACTTGAAGTCGTAAAATCTCTCGGGGATGAAATATGTTGTTTTTTAGTTTAGAGAAAATTAGGCAACACACATTTTTGAGATTTAAGAAAAATTTTTTTTTGTGAAGTAGTGTATTAAAGGCCCTGAAGAAATATAATTAATTATATGTTGATTGAAGAACACCTTAATTTGCGCGTTAACGAAATTAACATTAAAAATTCTTATTTTCATAGTTTTAATAATAATCTTGTATTTGTTAATTTTTCAAATGCTTTTGTCGGTCTTAACTATCTGTTTTCAAAAACAGTTTTAAAATCTACAGAAGTCTGGGAAATCATAAATGTAAACACACTAAATTTTTGAAAACTGAGTTTTTTTCAATCGGTGCCGAAATATATTTATAACATCTGAGGGATTTTTACTGATGAAATTACACTAAGAAAAAAATTGACAAGTCTATGTAAACAAAAAAGAAAAAGGTAGCCTGTTTTCCAAAAAGGCATTTTCGTATTTTGCAAAATTATATTTTTCTAGCTGACTGTAAAAAATCCATTCTACATACAAGGGCTTCGCACTGATAAAAATATACCAGAAAAAAATGAACAATTCTAAGAAATCAAAAAAGAAGAGGCAGCAAGTTCTAAAAATAATTATTTTTATATTTTTGAAATGTATTTTTTTAATATCAGTGAAAAGCCCTGAGAGATAATAAATGTCTTTTAGTGTCAATCCAAAAAAGATAATTTAAAAAACACAAATCTCAGTTTTTCCCACTTATCAGATTTGTTTAAATGTATTTTTACCAATAGAAAAGCATGAAACACCTGGACAAACTTCTTTCGTCATTCCTGTAGGTTTTAAAATTTATTTTTGAAAACAGGGGACCATTAAATATAAATTATCGCCGTTAATTATAAGGCCGTGGCTACGCGTGTACCGCAATTTCGTTACAAATAGCCGGATTTTTTCGGCACGAATGGGGAAGCTGGAAAAGGGGCTATTTGTATCGAAATTTTGGTACGAATAGCCGGATTTTTGTGTAGATACATCCATATTTGTACCGAAATTTCGGTACACGTTGAGACTTCCTAATTATAAAGCTGTAAACATTTATGGAAACAGTCATGACCTCCAAAAATATTTTAAAAGACTGAAATACACCAAAATATAAAAACTATGAAAATAAGACGTTTTTTAATCACATTTTGTGTTAATCAACCAACACCCAATCAATTATACTTGATTGGGGTTCTAATACACTACTTTTCCATATAGTTCCAATTACGATTTTCATAATTCATTAATTCCGTCTTTCGACCTACCCTACTGCCCGTCCAAAAAGTTTAGGCACCGCGATTTTTGTACAGATTTTCGTGAATATCTCAGCAGAAGAAAATTCTAAAAATATGAGACAATGTGCATGTTGCAGGTGAAGGTTTTGCCTATACTGATACAGAGTTTCAAAATTTTCAGATGATTAGCGATTATTTCCGGGCGAGTGAAAGGTGAAAAAGCATAATAATCATATGATCATTTCAGAATACTCAACTTTGAATGGCTGTAAGTCACTGACAAAAATTATGAAAAATCTGTAAAAAATCTATGGGTTTCATTGATCCTTTCTGTTCCCACTGGTGATATTTAGAGTCAGAAATAATTATTTGTTAATAAGTTATTGACAAAAGAGTGGGGAGGTGTCATTTCCGGAACTAAGGAACGTACGAGATGATTCTTGAAGCAAATGACACATTTTTGGCTTCTGAAAATGTTGTGCGTATTAACAATGAGCAAATGTTGCACTTGAATGTTTAAAAAATTATTTTTTTCTTGGAAAAATACAAAAGGCTTAACGATAATCGAGGCTACCACACTCTCAGCATGGGACCTTGCTGGCGCTATTGCTACACGTGCAACACAACCTTCTCTCACACACACACACACAGTTATACAATCCCTGAGCCCTGATCCAAAAAAAAAGGGATACGGGTGCCTCGATTACTATAAAGATTTTTGTATTTTTCCAAGAAGAAAATAATTTTTTAAACATTCAAGTGCAATTTTTTGCTCATTGGTAATACGCACAACATTGTCAGTATCCAAAAATGTGTAATTTGCTTCAAGAATCATCTCTGTACGTTCCTTAGTTCCGGAGATGACACCTTCCCACTCCTTTGTCAATAACTTATTAAAAATAATTATTTCTGACTCTAAATATCACAACTGGGCACAGAAAGGATCAACGAAACCCATATATTTTTTGCAGATTTTTCATAATTTTTTTCAGTGACTTACAGCCATTCAAAGTTGAGTATTCTGAAATAATCATATGCTTATTATGATTGTTCACCTTTCACTCGCCCGGAAATAATCGCTAATCATCTGAAAATTTTGAAACTCTGTATCAGTATTGGCAAAACCTTCACTTACAACATGCATATTGTCCTATATTTTTAAAAAAATTTTCTGCTGAGATTTTCACGAAAATCTGTACAAAAATCGCGGTGCCTAAACTTTTTGGACGGACAGTAGTGTACAGTTTACAGATCCTCGCATCCTATAATTGAAATTCTTTGATGTCTTTATAATATTTTTTCAAGAATAGTAAATTAGATACCCTCGACAAAGAATCGTTATTCGCCCCCTTCGTTAACTGTTTACACGCTCACCTTCCTCCTTACTGTAATACTGTATCGTATCAAATTAACACGATCTTCGATTCTCATGCGATTTCCATACTGAGAATATACAGTATACACTCATTGTGTATTATAGCCTCACCTAATGAGCCTGGCTATTGTTTCGCAACTCAGCGTTATCTAACGACTCACGTATGTGATTATTTCTTAAGCAATTGATGTTCCTTTTATATGGCTGATCGATCTAACACTACATTATGATTCTTCTTACATCATCTTAGGAACTATTGTCGCCAATAGTCCACTCATCTGTAATATTGTTTTTATACATTTCATGAGACATCGCACAAATGGATTAGTACCGAGTTCGTTTGTTCAATCAACGATTCAATTCTGCCTCGTTAACAAACTCTACAATTTTAGTACCACTGTAATACTCCACTGTCCACCTGGACCTGTTTCAGCGGTTATTTAATCTATTTTAAGTAGAAGGTATAAACAGAGTTTCCACTCGGTTTGAATTTTAGCAATGTAATTAAAATTGGGAATTCGTAATTAACGGGAAAGTTGGAAGCTAATATTTGGTTTTCGGGGGAACCTTCTCGATTTAGTGTGGTTTTGGTAATATAGGTTGAAGTTAGTTTTCAATTTAATTTATTAATGTAATTCGTAATATTTCATAATTAAATTCAAACAATTTTTCATTTTATAATTACATATTTTTTTAACTTATGGTTTTTCATGGAATTTCACAGCTGGGCAGAATTGTCAAAACACAGCCAAAAATCCTATTTATAAATTATGTGGCTGGAATAAAGACACACAGTTATAGATGGTTTTTAAGGTCGCTGAAACCGAATCTGGACTGAAAAATACCAAATTCAATTTGGACCCAAAACGTCGGATTATTTTACATTTAAAAACCGTGCAATCATCACAGAAGCTTTTAATAAGACGATTTTGTGGTTGCTCATTTTAAATCTGCTGTCAAAATTGAAGTTGTTTTTAAAAAGGGGCCTAACCACTAAAATATGAATTTCGAGAAAAATACACAAAAGTGAATAAACATAAATATGAATTGAATTTTTTTTTTAATTTTGCAAAAAGTGAAATGCCGTATTTCCCTGGGAAATTACGGATCAAATTAAAACAATTAAAACTGATAAAAAATATTATGTTTAATGAATATTTGGTACCCTGCGGATTTGTTTTTGTATAATATATTGATATTTTTATGTCAGGAAATGAGAAAATACCAAAATATGATGGTTATAGATCGGTCCAACCGAACCTAAATCATATGAAATTCGCTGGAATTTGAACGATTTTGACATTAACTTTTATAACTAATAACTATGAAGAAAAGTCTTTTATAAACGATATTACATACTCTCTTAAACTGAACCAGTGAAATTGTCACTGGTTGAATCAATATTTTGAATTATCACTGGTGAACCAGTGATTTTTCCACTTTGACTGGACGAACCAGTAAGAGATTCAACTAAAATAGCGCTACTGATTCTACCAGTTACGCCAAATGATAGATTGAACCAGTGATATAGCGCTCCACGCGGGCAAGACATGAACCTCTAGTCGTCTGGTACGCGCGCGTCGTCGGTCAGGTCCTTGGCATTTCTCGAGTAAAAACTAATCTTATTGTGTACAAGTGTTTGTTTTATAAATATTTGGTGCCTGTCTGCAATGAGCAGGCGATATAATATCTTTCGCTTGATAATGGGAGGTCCCTGGCCATGGGTTTGACTTTGAGCAACGCGACACGTTAACATAACGACGGGTCTTTCCACAATCAGGCGCAACATATTATATCCCATTATATTGCAGCCCGGCCTTCATTTATTGTTGTGAGGATAAAGTGAGGTTTTTAAAATTTAATTTTTACAATTCTTACCAGAAAAGTGCGATGAATGATAAGTGCCATACCTAAACAGCTGACAGGCGACAAGGCGTACAACCAGGTGACTACTGGTACTGAGAAACCAGTGAACCTCACTGATTAAACCAGTGTCGGAACTTCACTGAATGAACCAGTGAATGCTCACTGATTGTCAGTGACACACTTCTGGCTATTTGAACCAGTGAGATTTCACTGGAAATCAGTGAGATTTCACTGGTTCATTTTAAGAGAGTATAACACTAACTTAATGGGGAACTATAAAAGGTACATATTTAAAGTACATGTTTTGAAACGATTCTCTTTCCTATAAACTGTAAATATTTATTTTTTTCTAAAAATACCTAGGCATTCTTAAATACAATTAAAAAGTCAAATTATTTTTATTATTATACTCTGTAATGGCCTAGCAAAGATTTCCATATGATCTGGACCCAAGAAAATTTTGTTTACATATTTTTATCATGAAAGAATAATTTTGATCCATAATTTAAGGGTTGCAGTACAAATCTAGATAACCAACATTTTTATCGAAAATGGCACAGAAAAAACCGAAGATAAACTTTACATCGATTCCCGACGATAGATTCTTTGCAACAAAAATTAACTTCAAAGGATAAACTTTACACAAATATCGGTTAAACTTTCTTTTGTTTTTCCATGACAAACACATGTATTTTGAAAGACGCGAAGTTGGCTGAACAAAACTTTATCGCTCTAAAAAATTTCCTGCAACAAATTTTATTCTTAGTTTTTTCTGTGGGGTTTATTGCATAAAAAATTCTTTAAAAATCAAATACACATTGTGGTAAAAGCATCTGTTCAAAATCTCACTTTTGAATACATTAATTTAAAAAAGAAATTTATTTACAATTTTAACGTAGTAATATTTTTTCCCAGCCTTCAAGCATTAATATTTCTTGAAATTATTATCATTTGATGAAGAAAGAAAACTGTCTGTCATACTGTGTTATCGCGATCTTCAATTTTGATTTTCTCAGAATAGAAAACTTGTTTGGACCAAGAATTTTTTATTTTCATTCAGCATTCCCATATCTAGAGAGTAAGTTTTTCTTTTTGCAAAAAATTGAAAATTCGTTTTTTATTCGGTATCCATAGTCGATTTTGAAAAACTATCAAATTTGAATCTCGAAATTCTTCGTCGATGTTCTGGGAATTGGATATCTCTTTTTTACATCAAACTTTATTACCCATATTCAGAAACTTTATATTTTGGAAGTATACCTTTATTTTATTTTTAAACTGAAAATTAAATTTTTTATCGCAATCTACAGTCAAGCTTGGTCTATTTTTGGGTAAGTGTCACTTTGAGATTGTCAACTTCCACACCCATTTCCTCAAACCTGGATAATTTTCTTTGATAAAACTTTTTGGTGTCAATTCATCAACACTACGGCTCGGGAGTGGATGTTTCTTAGCTTTAGATAGTGGCTTCGATTTTACGGAATGTTTTTTCGCTCTTTTGAAAAATTTCCATTTTGTTGGTTATCTAGTTAACTTTCATTATTAATAGCATTGTAAAAAAAAAATTGAGTACACTTTACGATTTTTGGCGAAGCTGCAATCTAAAAAATTCGCGAACTTTAATCTGTAATTACCCCGGTTAAAGATAATTTTAAGTATATAATTATTCTAATCTTAGTAAATAGCACATTTGGCCATGTTTTGACGATTCGGCCCCACTGTGGTTATTTAACTAAAATTTGGACGTATTTCAATTTTTTCAAGTATCAAAATTAAAATGTATCGAAGTGTAAACTGGAATAATTCTAAAGTTTTTTCTTTGTGAAAATTAAAATTTGAGACGTTAAAATCATTTACATTGAGAGCAACGAAATTTTAGGGGAAAATAACAATTTCCTTTTTTCAGACCAATATTAACAGCTAGCTATAATACGAATTAGAATTGATTTCGAAACAATGAAGTAACGTATCTTGAATAGGAAGGATCTCCTTGAGAAGACTTAGCCATCCACATAATATCATGGATATAGAATGGACAAAATAGGTACTCGGCGAGACGAGAAATAATCCTTAGCTTAAATCATATATAGCTAAATGAAAGGGAGAATCTACTAAAGAGGATCAGAGTGCATAAATAGTATGACAATGCTGAAATTCTCTCACCCAAATCCTCCTTTCATCGAATTAATAAAAAAAGTCGAGAACCACTATCACTGATCTGCTTTACGTTTCAGATTTATCTTGGAGAGTTAGAGACTAGCCGAAGCAAAGGTAATGAAATAAAGATAAAAGAGGAAAAGGGACATTGGGAAAAATCTATGGCCTACCACTAAAACGATAGACATGCAAGACTCCGATAACAGTTAAATTGGGAAGAATCTTTCCACTTTCACGGAGAATTCTTTACGATAGAAAGAAATCCTAAACTGCCTGAGGAATACCTCAGAAGGAATGTCAAAAGGATTTTATAGATGTTCCTCTTCACACAGAAACGAAGGAAAAATTCGAAGTGATGGAGAAATATTATTTTATTAATTTGGTGGAAATCCATTTTTTCTATATTTGAGGAGGTTTTCGCAACAATCAAAATTCATTTTCTTTTGTAATTTTCTACTTCGGGCAACTTCCAAAAATAATAATCAGAAATTCAGAAGCGTTAAAAATCAAATTTAAGAGCCCTCAAGCTAAAAAGATTCATATTTGAATTTCACTAAATTAAAAGCTAAAAATTTTGAACGCTTTAAAACTGAAAGCACTCAGCCCTGATGGTTTTTAAATTGGAAACATTCACATATAACGTGAATCCGTTAAAAACAATAATCACCTTAAAGCTTTCAAATTAAAAGAATTTAATGATTGTGGATGCTTTCATATAAGATATTTTACTTCAAAGTTTGATTATTTTAAAATGTGAATCTTTCAGATAACAATACTGGATTTATTAAGAAGTGAATGTTTTTAAATAAGAAACGTTCGAGTTTTAAATACATCAGAATCCAGCATTACTCCTATTTATTTTTCAACCTCTTCACGTGATTAAAGTGTTAAAACTTTCCAGTTTTAAATTGAAAATTAAGTACATATTGTTATAATATTGATAATTGCACAGGTTCGTGAATTTTTAAAAATTTTCATCGCAAAAAGGGAAAGATAATAATGAAAAACGAAGCAAAAAATATTACACGGAGAATTTAAACGAAAAATCCTCTGGATATTTGAAAGTATAACAATATTGTCCCTGTTTGATCTCCACGTCATGAATATTGAAAAATATTTTTATTCAAATATACAAAAGTTCATGTAACAGAGAAAGAGTATTGATTTGCAAGCGGCACAGTATTAGCCTTTTTAAATTTCAACCTAGAAATCAAAACAAAATGTCTATCTCTACAAAATACAGAGAATCTCAAGAATTCTAATACTTCGGATGAAAAAGCAACCTAAATATTATAAAATTCTCCCTTTTAGTTATAACTAGAAAACAAACACGTGCGCGACGCGTGCATAGTATCAATTATCTAGAATAATAGAATATAAAACCAAGGAAAATATTTTTGATAATTTATGAAAATTGATATCTTAATTTCAGAATAAATAATATTTTTGTATAGACAATCAAACCGTTGCAATTTTGTTTAAAAATACCCATTTCCGACGAAAAACACTAACATAACCTAAAGTTTTTCAAAACTGTTTTTTTGTTTGAAATAACCGATTTCCAGTGAAAATTTCAGTTGAAACACACCTGCCTAACCTAAAGTTGATGGAAAATTGTAAATATTCTTTTAAATCTAATATTTTTTAAATTAAAAATACCAATAATTTCCGACGAAAAACACTAACATAACAAAAAATTGTTTATTAGAATTGTAAATCTTGTTCGAACAATAATGCTTTTTGTTTCAAAGTACCAGTTTTTGGTGTAAAACGCTCTAAAGTACCCTCAAATTGCTCAAATTGATGAACCTTTAAAATCTAAGGACCGAATCCATTTCAAAACAGGCAGGTTCTGCAATTAAAGTCGTAGAATCTCTAGTGGATGAAATATGTTGTTTTTTAGAGGAAATTATGCGATACACATTTTTCCGATTTACAAAAAAAAATGTCTACGTAGCTATGCGTATTTGAATTTTGTGCTTTTTTTCAAAAAACCCCGAATTTTTTCTTTAAATCTCTATTAATGTTGACCTAATTGAGGTATTTACCGTTTTCTTTCTGATTTTGACAGAGTTATTGTCTTCTTATGAAATCCGCTGAGAAATTTGAAACAGGTGGTAGTTTTAGTGAAAATATTAAAAGTCGATTTTCTCAAAAAACCCACACTTATATTTTTTTCCATTTTGTTGTTGTCTTTTTTCTTTCACAAGGAAGACATCTTGTGAGTTTTATGCGGACTAAATCAATTTTGTGACCAGCAGAATTTTTTTCACAAAATCGAATTTTCTAATTTTTTTTCGCAAACAACTACAGATACGAAAAAATGTTAAGTTAGAAATTTGCACGTCTAAAAAGTTATATGAAAAATACCTCTTGCTCTTTTGAGACATGATGCGTTTATGAAAAAAATTATATTTTTAGGAAAGAAGTTCTCCCCACCTCAAAAATAGTTTAACCCTAATAATGACAATAATATATATATATATATATATATATATATATATATATATATATATATATGTAATATTTTTGGAAAGTTTCTGCTAATAGAAAAAATGCATCCTATCAACTTTATACGTAATAGTTCAAAATAAAATAATTTACATAAAAACGTGACGAACAGAATTGTAAAGAACGTTTTAAGGAATAGAATAAGCTTTTGTAAATTAAAATTGAATGAACATTACGACTTTTGCCTAAAGCGCATAAAAACACAAATATGCAAATAAATATTTTTAAATAAACAAATATGACCTCAACTATTTATAATTATTTACGCTTGTTTTTCTTTTCTAAAATTTGTTGCAATAACCATTGGGTCTCTTTTGTTAATATTATAAATCAAGTTAAAGATTAAGTAAATTTAAACTTGACTGTAATTTTAGAACAACCTTAAAAGGGATTAATTGTAGATTTAATTTTCAGAACTTCAAACTGAAGACATAAAACAACTTCAAGTAACGAAAAGCCAATCTTAATTTCAACAACAATGATTGCGAGATTTGCGTATAACTATAAGTATATATAATAAACTAAAAAAAGTGTACAAGCAGAAAGTATAAAAAAAGGATATATAATATATAACTATAATTATATAGGTGTATAATTATAATAACACGACTTTTTTTTAGATAGGATAGGATTTTGAAATTTGATGAACTTCAACCCGGATATTTCGTTCCACAAGCATAACTGCAGTTAAGCCACGAACAGGACGCAGCGAGTGGAAGTTCCACCCTATATTCGGGCGAGAATAAAGCAGACGGAAGTAGGAAATCTGGCTCGAAGTAAATTGGCTCATTAAACATTTCGGTATAAAGAAGGCCACCTGTGTCTATATAAAATGCTTGAGTGAAGAAGCGCCAATGTTTTATGCTCGTACAGTCTACTCTATCCCTATATCCCTATCTCTCAGAGGGGGTTTTTACGAGTTTCGAATGTAATTTTGGAAGCGACCCTACCACCCTACTTGTCTTTGATGAAAACTAAACACAGGAGCTTCCGGAAGGCACTCGCCGATGGTCAGTGGCAACGATGCGAATAGAACCGATTCGACGATAGCGAAAGCGAAAGAAAGGAAGTTCAAAAAAGGATAAAAAAGGAAATAAAGGATGGGGGAACTTAAGAACGGAAGAGGAGGTCTGTGGTTGAATCAAGACTAAAAGGCAAGGCTTCGATATGCGGCTCTTGCGGGGTCCTTGACCAACAAAAAGTCGACAAGAAGGAAAAGTGAGAGTGAGCAAGAATAGTTTCTTGTATATAACAATCAGTCATAAGAGTTGATTCGACGGAAATAAAACTTCTCGAGCTGCGATCTTCAACTTCCGGAAACAAGAATGTGATCTTAAGGAGTGGTGGGAAGTAACTAGTTTCTTTGTATAAAGTTCCGAATAGTTCTCAGCTCCGATTTTTTTTATACGCCATATATTCATGTATCTTGACGCGCTGATTACGAAAATCATAGTGAAAACTGGCGCAAATTCCATTTTCATGGTAAAAACCACAAAACCCCCATAAAAATAAAGGGTTTTCACGTTTATCTTAGGAAAGATAAAAAAAATTTTAAATAATTTTAACAAAAGTTGTAGACCTTGTTAAAAGACACATTTGATGTTACATCAATTTTTCTCGTACGAGTGACAGTTTTCGAGATATTTGATGATAAAGATGAAAATGTCATGCCTATCGGCCTTTCCGCCCTCCACGAGATGTTGGAATAGGGTTAGGGGTTTGTCCAATTTTATTTTTGTGACCAGTCACATGGATCTTCCCGCCCCGACACCGAGACGTTGGAAAGGGGTCAGAGTTTGAACAACATTATTTCCGTGACTAGGCACACTCACAGGGGTGTCTTCCCGCCCCCCTACACATACTAAACTTCAATAGCGATCTTTTCGAACTATTTATCCTAAAGGAAAAGTATTTAAAATAAAAAATGTATATTTCGAATGAATCTATAACTTTTGTCTAAAAACTTTTTCGAAATTTTCTATATTTACCGAGATAAATTCGAAAAACCATGACTTTTATGGGCTTTCCATGGTTTTCGCCATGATAATCAAATTTGCGCCTATCTATACTACGATTTCCGTAATCAGCGCGTCAAAATACATGAGTATGCAGAGTTTCAAAAAATCGGAGGTGAGCGCTATTCGGAACTACACCCGTTTCTTTTAACTGCAGTTACTTTTTTGGTAACGATAGTGATAATAAAGTTATTTTTTAAAAATAAGTAACGAAATGGAAACTAGTTACATTTTTTCAGTAACAGTAACTATAAAAATTGTTACTTTTTTAGTTACTTTCGACATGTAGTTCACAAGTCTTTTTTTATGACCATCAATCAATTTTATTCCTTTTGTAACTAAATTTTCACGTTCACTATTCAAATTGTGGCGGCAGGTTTCGAAAAATTATTTAGTACGGTTGATGGGTGAATTGAAATAACTAAAAATTATTTTTTTATCCATTTATTTGATTAGAATTGAGTGCATTTAAAAGAATTCAAGTGAATTTAAAAGAGTTAATCGAGATTTAAAAAATCAAGAGAATTTCGAAAAAATCAAATTTTTATGAGAATTCAGGATAAATTAGTAAGAATTCGGGCTGAATTCCAAATTAATTCAAATGAGTTGAAACAAATTTTTAAAATACAAAATCTTCCACTGATTTCAGTAAAATTGGAGTGAGTTTAGAAGAATTCAAGGAAATTCAAAAGACTTTAATGAAATTTATAAGAATTTCAATTAATATAGTTCAACAAAATTTTAAAACTTAACAAATTTCCATAGAATTTAGTAAAATGGGAGTGAACAGAATTTAGGGCAAACCAAATAGAATTCACGTGAATTAAATATTAATAAAAATGGAAGGTGAATTAAAAAAAAATCAAGTAATTATAGAAAACAATTCAACAATATATTGAAAATTCATTGAATTCTAAATTAGCAATGAATTAAGAAAAATTCCAGGGAATTCAAAATAATTCAAATAATTCAAAAAGAATTCAAGTGAATTCAAGTCTTCAGGTTGAATTAAAGAATTGAAAATCCAAAGAAGACCCACTGAATTCAGGAGATTTGCAAGGGAATTTAAAAGAATGCAGGATAAATTTGAAAGAATTCAAAGGAATTAAAAAAATCAATAAAATGTAGAAATCCTGGGAATCTTTTTTTAAGTGACTAAAGTGATCTTTTTATTTTAAAAAGTGACTTGAGAAAGAAAAGTGACTAAAAGTGTCTGTGGCAACCCTGAATACAGATCGGGTAAGCGTTAATTATTTTCCTTAGTATATGTACATTTCTAAAATACAAAAGTAACTAAAAAAGTAACGATTGTTCCTTTTAAAAAGTAACTTAACCATCACTGATCTTAAGTGAGCACTTCATCTTCAAAAGTTCAATTTAAATCCAATATAGGTCCAATATAAGTACGACGTAATCTATACTTAAATTTCAATTCAGTTCGCAATTTCACATTTTCGAAGCCAAGGAAAAGACTTATTTCTGTAAGAAGAATTTAATTATAAACGAAGCAGAGTTTAGAATTTCTTTTTATAGTTTGAAATTGAAATACCAATGGGCTTGAATACAAATAGAATAAAGCAGGTTATCTTCTCAGAAGGCAGAAGTCAAGATTATTCAGTGTATAAGAAACTTTTAATGAAGCACTGTATTCTATTTTAGATAGCACTTTCGAAACAATATAAGTATCGTATCTTTCTTGACTTTTACTCTTTTTTTATTGGACATTTTCGCAACTTTTCAGAAAAACTTTATACATATATAGATATAATAATGTTAATAAGGGGTGAAAGCTTTAAGGCAATAGTTGATACATAACACAGACAGAATTTATTATTGATTTCGTGTCCTAGTTAGTCACACATTTTGATGAGTCCTTGAGATTTTTTTACATTTGAATTTAAATGTCAAGCAAGAACAAAAGGACCTCCTCTTGAAAATGATTCACGAGATGATTAAAACAGTCAAGTTGCGCTAACCTAGTTTGAGATGTAGATAGTATCTACATTCTACAATCTGGATTCTAGAATCTAGCCGATGGCAATAACAACGAAGCGAGAGTGATGAAACTGAGAAAAAGAGAAGACAGTTAACAATTTCTTCTTTAAGACTTTAAGAGTATTCTCTGCGAGAAATAAACGTACTCAATAAAAAGCTGATTGGGTTAAACTGATAAATAATTGCCTATCCAGACTCAATCGGTTGACAAAGTCGATAACTTTTACATTAAAGGACCAGAAGAAACTTTTTTTCCAATTTAAAACGAACACTTTACTCTGAACTCACAAACGGTTCGTGTTTCTTCTGTAGTTTTGAAAAGAACTTCTTCTATTTGTTGTTTGATTTGGAAGGGGGGTAATCATATTGAGACTGAATTCATATAACCATTTGCCACTCAAAAATCTTGTTTTTCAAAGGAAATAAGACATGTATCTTGCTGATTTGAGTAAAATTTGTTTTTTACAAAGTTATGAGTATTTTAATTTTTTAAATTGAAAACGCGGAATATTAAAAACGTGGTATTTTTTCTAGATTTTGCGTCCGCACCTTGAACTGAGTAACAGCTTAATTATATTAAATTCAATTAGCGTTGCTCTAAAATAGCAGATTTTAAGATACTTCAGTTATTAAATTAAGAGAAAAATGCGCTACAAAAAAAAGCCATTATTTTTAATTAATAAAAGGGACTTTAAATAGATTGAAAAATATATTTTTTGATAACTTTCTAAGTAATTGATGGAACATTAGAATTTTATTTTAAAGGGCAACATCAACACGGTTGTAATTGCGAATTTCGAAAATTACCATCCAATTGACTACGGAAATTGAGTATTTTGTAATAATTTGCCATTGATGGCGTCGGAAATTAATTTTCAAACAATCTGCTATGAGCGAAATTAACTCAGGTTGGTTCAAAGATTGAATGCATTTATTTCCGCTTCAGTGATTTTTTATGTAATTAAACTTTTGATCTATATTAACTTAATCTTCCGAGTGGCCATGCAAGATCCAAAAAAAAGGTTTTTTATTCGTCCAGGTTCTTTAAGGGGGGGGGGGGGGGTATGTGGCCAAAAACGTTTATTACGTAAGATTTTTTTAAATGTGCAAATATCTAAAAATCAAAAGTAAAACAGACCTTATTGTTGTTGTTTGTCAGCGCGATCCATAATGCTTACTGTAGCACCTAGTACATTAAATGTCATCCTTTATTATCTTACTTTATTAATAATTGTAATGTATTACTTTTGATTTGGGACCAAAGTTTTTTAATAATAAATGTGCTTTCTACGAAAGAAATCGGAAAGAGATGCATATATATGTATGTAATGAAGTAATGAAAGTAATGAAATTACGAAACCTAAAGGGGGGGTGGGGGTTACGTGTCTCAAAATTTCAGAAAAATACTTTAGGTAAAATGTGAAAACAGTTCATTCCAACGTCCTCTACAAGACATAATGTTCTTTTGACTAATTATTCTTAACTTTTCACGATCCTCGCAAGATTTGTAAAGTGGTTGTAATAATTGTGGTAAATTGAACTAGGCTATATTACTATGTCATTAGACTAAAGAAATAATTGCTAGATAATTTAACCGTAATATCTTAAACCGCCATCCCTAATTACACTTCTTCTGAGTGAAGCATTAAAAAAACACCTTTCGCTTTTAAAGCCTGACTTCACATTAACAAGATTACATCGTTAAAAAGTGACATTAACAATGCTCTCCAGCTTGAAAAATTAGCTTCATCTCTATCTCGAAAGTAACAAAGATTTCCGAGATGGAAATCGAAACCAGCTGGAACTAGACTGAAGAGCAAGAGGAGCTCACAATGGTTCGATGGTAGTCGCAAGGTCCTTGACCAACAGCGAAGTCGAGACAGACGTCCGAGACGGGTGAGCAAAGTAAAGCAAAGTAAAGCGGACACGGATAGAAACAGGGATAGGACTGAAATACGATCCTCGTGACTCACCTGTCGCCCTTTGGTAGTAGTTGCACTCAGCGCACACGTTCTCAAGTCGGTGCTCTGACTCCTTCTCCAGCACATTTTCCACGCACAAGTCCTTGTAACCCTCCGGTGGGCTCAATGTTTCTCGCTGCTGGTGTTGACTTCGCTGGGGAGCCACGTTTCTCTTTTCCTCCAACGTCACTTCCCCGATCACCACCGGCTCTTCCTCATCATCCTCATCATTCTCCTCATCCTCTTCCTCCTCCTCCTCTTCCTCCCCAAGAGACTCCTCACTTCCAAACACTTGTTCCCTTTGAACCTGCACATCATCCTCACAGCCGTCTCCAAATCTCCCGTCACCACCAAAGTGAAGATTCAACTCAGCTCTACACTCTTTGCAATTTCCAAGCCTGATCATCTCATGCTCCTGACAGCAGCAATCGCACTCCTCTTCATAATCAGTACAGCATTCCTCCTTGATCAGGATGATATAATCCGCAGCGAAAAACTCATTCAGCTTCTCGTTTATCACCACTCGGTTCTTGTGGCCTTTACCCTTCGTCTGGCCTGGCTTCTTCAGCAGAGACTTCAGCGCCCGGACGGGCACCTCCGCCGAGGAGTTTTCGTTCCCGTGATCCTTCATGGTGACGAACTTCGGTTTTTAAATCCTCTTCATCGTTCTACGTCCACAGAAAGGGGAGCGATCGGGGTTGTTGATCGCTAATGGCTCTCGACTCAGGGGTCGCTATCGGGCGTTGCTAGGTCACCGTGCCGTACGAGAGCATCCTGCTGGATGTGTAGAACCTGGGGGGCAATAGAGCAGAAGATTATGATTATAGGGTGATCAAATAGGTATCGATTTTCTTAATGGTTATTGTACCTCCCAGCTCTCTCTCCCTCTCTTTCACACTCTCTAGTCACACAATCTACCCTTCCACTAATTACACATGTGTGGCTAACTTTGGCATGTCCCCCTTGATTACTCTTCCTTTAAAAGAACAAAAAATGCTAATGAACAAACGAGGCTCTACCCCTCGGTCACACATTCGTGCTCTTCGTTTTAAAACAGAAAGGTTCTCAGGCACTGGTTCCCATGAGGGAGTTTTGTTATCCTTGAAAGGACACGTGAGGAAGAGAAATAAAGATGGCGGAATTTTGGAATTCAGAGTTTGAGAATTTAAGGGCTGACACTTCCTGAGGTACTTTTAGAGCAAGAGAACCAATTTGGATAAAATTCCGAAGTCTCATGCTTGACTTCCTAAAAGTGATCAAAGGATTTACTGTACATACAATCTGCGGCCGTTCAAAAAATACGTAACGCTTTTTGCAAACATTTACCCCCCCCCCCCAGTACATAACGCTTTTTCTATAGTAAGTGTATGTACGTTTAACATTAGCGTAACGCTCGAGGTGACCCCCCCCCCCCGGCATTACGTATTTTTTGAAAGGCCCCTTCAAATTAATCAAACCTTTATGATTGATAATATCGACGAAAATATACCCATTATTATTGACAACGAATTTCGAAACTAAGGTACTTTAGAAGAAAATAGTTCAGGTTAAACTGTTTATTTAACAAAAAATATTTAGATTTGTTTATTTTACATATCTTCCGTTATTGTATAGGTAAAAGTTACAATTCTTATGCAATATTTAGTTGTTTTTTTTAATTGATTATTTAGGAATTATGCAGTTATTAGTTTTATAAACCATTTTTTACTTAAATAATTTTAATATCAATAAAAACCAATGAAATAAAGTTGTAAGGAATCTTTCAAGGAATAAAATCAGCTTAAGGTTTCAGAATGATTTGGTATTTTTACATATTCTAGAATGGAAATAAATGATCACGTATTTCAACGATTGCCCAAATTTTTGTTGTTGACTTTTCACAAGCATTTGAAGATTGCCTGAAAATTCTCAAGAAATTGCACGGAATTAAGTCCGGGTTTTTCAACTGATCCAAGAAAAATGACAAAATGGCGGTAGTTTTTTAAAATTCCAAGTCATTTTTTTAATATGATGTAGTGATTTATCAGAAACGAAAATCAGGGAATATGTAGTACATATTATTATTTATCTCTCTTAAAAAAGGAAATTAAAAAATGCGGTTTTTGAGAAAATCCATTTTGAATAATTTGATAAAAACTGCCACCATTTTGGCATTTTTCAAAATAAAATATTTTTCTCTGTGAATAAAAAAAGAAAATTCTCAAATAACTATGCTTGTACAGAAAATACTAGATTTTGAACAAAATCCTGTCATGTTTTGAGAATTCTTGAATAATCTTCAAATGATTGTAAAAAAAATGAACAACAAAATATTTGGTCGTTCGATGAAATACGTGTCCATTTACTTTCACTCTAGAATAATATACATATCTGAATACAAAGTCATTTTGACATCATGACTTGGATTTTTCTTAAAATTTTGTATTTGAAATGGAATTTATCTATTGTTATAAATAACAAATTTTAAACAGAACTATTTTTTCTGAATACAGCTTAAGTATTTATTTCAAAATTAGTTGCAATTAAGGATCAGTATATTTTTCTTAATTTTATCAATTATTTTTGAAATAAAAACATAAATACGTATAAATCATGAACGCAAAGGCTTTCGAATTTTGGACCTTTGCGAATATATTACAAGTTAACTTTAAAGAAAACGGATTTCTTTGAAGAAAGGAGAATCTCTTGGGAAATAAAAGTCGGAATCCTTTAATCAAGTACATTGTAGAAGTCAGGCATTTTTAAATTTTAGAGTCTCAAGCTTTGTTTAAAAATATCTATTTTCTTTTAAAAAATATTCCTTAACATTAAAAACTTTTTAGACGTTTATAAAAATTTCCTGGTTTAGAAATTGTTGAGATTTTAAATTTTATTGACATGTTTCATTAGCTATACATTTAGGATTCAAAACGCTTTTAAGCAAAAAGTCATCATTAGACTGGATTTAAAATTATAGGAGAGAGCTCAAACATTTCATAAATTCTGGAATCCCATATGAAATTGTCCTCTTTCTCAAATTTTAAATTTTAAAACCCACCAACAAAGGCCCACACGAAAAAAATATGTGGGTGCGATTTAAAATATTTTACTTGTGAGTTGTTACATCGACAACAAGAGTCATGAAAGGAGCGAAATGTTGTCAATCCTGTATTATTATGATTCAAGGTTTCCCACATCGATTTTGATTCAAGTTCTTACAGGTTCCCATTTCTATGTAGTCCTATTACGAGAGTACTGGATGGGAAAAGGTTGGTTTTTTCAAGTGATTCCAGTCTCCAGCCACTTTCTGTGTTTGGAGTATATAAACGTAAAGAGAGAAAAGAAAAACACTTTAAGTGGGTCTACTAATTACAATTTTCCTTCGGAGTAGAAGAATTTATTCGATTCCGTAATAAAAACTATTTACCTAAGGAGTTTACGTAAAAGCAAACATAACACATCTTACTGGAAATTTGGATTCTCATTAGTTTTTTTATTTCTGTATTAAGATATTCTGAGTGAGTCGAGTAAGTCAATATTTTCGTGACCCCTTTTACTATTAGAGAATTTTTCGGATATTTCTTTCAAGCAATATGACAAACTGATTCTACTTTCTATGCTGTCATCAAGTATAAACCCATTTTCTAATTAACTCTTTCATAAAACTTAGCTATTGGTGAATTTTGTCGCTAGAATGATAAAATTTACGAACAATAACGCAGACGACCAATAGAGACATCAGTAGTGAGCCACTTAAGACTGAGATCACATTCGAAGCTGTATAAAAAGTAATTTTTAAGTTGGAAAAAGATAAAATTCATTTATCTGCATTCTAGATAATTTACAGCCTATCATTAACCTATTTAAATTTTATTGTAAGCAGAAATTATTAAATGTATACTGAAAAGAAAATCTGCAAAATCCTCAGAATTAAGCCAAAAAAATTATCAACAGAAAGGTCATTTTCAACCAAGCCAACTTAAGTTTAACCAAATACTTGCATTTCCAAACAAAAAAGATTAATTTTCTATTTATATGTTTATTCTTTTTCAGACTGAGCTTAGTTTTTAGCCAAATTATTTTAAATTTAGCGAAATAACTGGCAAATACCCACAAATTCCCCTTAATTTCGAAAAAAAGGGAAATAGGGGAAAGAGCAGATTAATTAATTTTTTCTCAGATAAAATCTAAAATGAGATGAAGTAAAGGGACTAAAGTAGCCCTTTCCTTTAAAAAAAAGTGACCATAGTGAATTTTTCTTTTAAAAGTGACTAAAAGTGTCTTGAGTGACTGCGTGGCACCCCTGATTATATGTCAAGAACTTTCTTGTAAGAGAGAATTTAAATATTTGTATTTTCATTCAATATATTCTCAGGTGAAAATTAGAAAGGGAGGCCGACGACTGAAGGGTGGCCCACTATTGGTGTCATTCCCCTATAACATGAAATATTGTACCATGGATGTAACTTAGTAGATTGTAGAGTATATAAACACAAAATTGGCATCGATTTATTGGCAATATAAGTCAACTTGATAACATGATTCGTCTCCCAGATGTTTCGGTGACGTTTAATCATTTCAGACTCACTAAAAAACGTTTTACGAGCTTTATGTGGTATCAAAAGATTCAGAACCGAATTGAAGTTCAATAAGATATGAAAAACTACTCCTTATTAGGAGATGATAAAAATGATTAATAAGATTGAAGAATCATTTTATTTAACATGTACTTTCTTGTATTTAAGAATTTTTTACGAACTGATCAAAGATTGTTTCTGGACCAATAAAGAGAACTATCTTTTTCTAATATTAAAATTTTAGGCAAGTTGCGAGATTTTGGTACTTGAAAACAAAACCCTTTAGAAGTATGCACTATGCACCACTTATGATAGTGAAGTGTTTGAGACTTAAGATTACGTAACCAAAGACCGCAGTTTCAACTGAAAAGGCTCATTTTCCACTTAGTTACATGGAAGAAAGATCGGAGATACCGTAACTTAGGAAATCTGAAGTCGATGAGGCCATACACGAAATTCGCGGTATTACTTTCCCTCTATTTTCCAACTATGGATAAACTTCAAAGTTCATGGCAAACTTTGTTCGTTCTCGACACTAACGACTTTTGCAAGATTATGGGAAGTCTTTTCAAAGACAGGAGTTCGTTTAATTATATCATAATTAAAGAGTGTAATGGCTAAGGTATGCTACGAACAAACGATTTATGTACTACCCACATTTTAAAAAGAAATTCAATACCCTTTGTGTATTATGACTTACAAGCGAATTTTATTTATTAGCAAAATTTATCATTAAATTCACACAGATAATTAAATAATCTTAGTATTTAAAAAAGTTTATAATTCATACAAGTACATTATTATATAAAAAATATACATATTTTCTATGTTATTTTCTTAAAGTAGAGTCGATAGGCGTAAGTGTGATACGAAAGTACAAAGTTATACTTTGATTAATGAGATTTCAATTATTTGAGAAGATTCTTGATTCAAATTTTGCCAAAATTATTTTTGGCCTTTCTACTTACATAATCGTCCCCTTCTTTGATCAAAAAAATCTTGCGTGAAGAAATATTTTTAATTTTCTTTGCTAGTGTGTCAACGATTACAGATTTTCCGTTATCATGGGTAAAGTGTGATACGTGTAAAAGAAAAACATTAAAATCCAAATTTTACAAGATTGTATTTCGTTCCTGTTAATAAAACATCCACTGGTTCTTAAGATATATGTTTACTTTACATTTTTGATAATTTATAACAATATTAATGAAAATAACAAAAAATAACAATTTGAATTTTACATGAAGGTTCCAGTGATATTAAAAAAATTTCCTGTTTCAAATTCCTCAGTTAATTAAAAAATGATTTGTCTGTGCAAATGTACTTCAAAAAATGTTATTTAACAATTATTATTATGTACTTACATTTTCATTACGAAAATGAGGTTCACTGACCTCTTTAACTCACCTCGAACTGTTGACAGACTTTCGTATTTCACAATGAAAAAGATAAACAAAAAACAGATATCACACTTACCCTGAGTCTAATTTTTAAATACCCTGTCATAATTTATAATTGAAAATATTAAAAATTTTCGAAAAAACAACGGATTTTTAATGAAAATGTATCTTCCTTCATTCCTAAACAAAATCAACGAAAGGTGATTTATGTCGGAAAAATGCAAATCAAAAGACATCTGTTCTTTTGATTTGCATTTTTCATAATTACGAACTGGAGTTTTCTAAAAGCATTTCAGGTTTAAAAAAAAATGATTAAAGCAATAACTAATGACAGCCACCTTTTTTCACAGTGAAAAGTTACAGATTGTTGTTCTCTCATATAAATAAATTAAAACAAATGAGGCAGAGAGATAATAACTATAATAACAGTTCGTTCCTCTGTATATATTTCCATCATAATGAGAATGGTTGCAATTCAAAAAATTACCGAGTTTCCTGTGTGTATTAATTAAAAAAGTCTACTTGTGTCCACCAACTTTAAAAATTCCTTTCATAACAGAGAATAGAATGCAACTTCATCATTTATTTATTTATTTAGGAAGTAACTTAGCTTTCTATGTATATTTAAACTTGTATTTCAAAATCTATAAACTAATTATTTTATTTGATAAAGTGTGATGACGAATTCTGCATTTTTAATTAAAATTCGCGATGAAGGATATTTTCACACTTTTATGCAAAATGAAAGGAGAGTTTTTTAACATAGCTTTGAGAAATCTATGATAATATGTTTTGAGGATGAAAGATCGTGTGTAATTAAATTAAGTGTGCCTCCTTATTATTAAAAATATGCAATAAATAACATGGCAACAATATTTCAAATAAAAGAATTTAGGATATATACAAAATTGTTGGCTTGGCAAGATTAAGTTTTTGAATATCCTATAAGATTTGTTTAAGAATTTAGATAATTAAATCTGAGAGGGCGCTATGTATACTATTTTCCAGTACCACAATTCTAAAGAAAGAACATATAAGTTACGGAAAATTCCGTAACCATAGACCATGTCACTGTCTATGGTTACGGAATTTTCCGTAAAGTTAGCCCTGAACAAGCTGGAAAAGGGGTTAGAGTTACGGAAAATTCCATAACCATAGCCAGTGCGTAAAATAAAATATTATATATTGAAATCTTTAAATCCATTGATCAAAATTAAATTTGAAATGGGCTATTAAAATCTGTCAGATTTTGTTGAATAAATTAAATGCAAAAACATATTTTTAATTTAATACTGTCTTAAAGTTATTAACAAAATGAAAATCGATTTATTAACTTTTGATTCATCAAAGGCATATTTAATTGAATATTCATGTTTTAATTATATAAATGTACAATTTCTTGTTTACATATGAAATCAGACAATAATTTTATACATTATTATTATATTTTCAATTTAAGAAATAACATTTTCAAGTTTTGCAAAATTATACAGAAACAGTCGATTATCTAATGTAAACAAAAAAATTAAATCATCACGTTTTGTTCGCTTACTCCTCAACTGAGCCCAGAAAATTGCTCTATAAACAATCCTTTTTTAAGACAAATTTATATTTTAATTCCTTCTTTTTTCTCAATTCGGAACTCGTGCACAATTCTTAAGATTGTGGCTTAGGATTATTTTAATAAAATTTCAATGAACTTGCAGCTGATGTGCATGAAAAGCAGTGCATAGAAAATTATTCAAATTTACCAGTTGGATAGCAAGTTACAGGAAGTTTATTCAACTGATTCAAGTTTCTAATTCTGATGGAGATCAGAACATGGAATTGTGTTAATTATAGTTGATAGTTCAACAATTTAATATTGTGGTATTGACATCCTTCCAAGAAAAGTCTCCAAGTATTTAAACAAATAAGAAGTTGCAGTTTCTACAGATCAGAAAAATAGGTTTGGACTTCTCCAATACATATTTTTCATCCATAAAGCTTCCAACCGAAGAACTCTATTTGAATATTTCCAAAACAAGGCACCAATCACACTTTCACATAGAACCATACTAAAAGATACTAATATCGTAAAACTTCTTACAATTAAGAAAATCGCCAAAGTTCTTGGATGCTGGCACAAAAATCCTCTGCACTTTCACTTGTTCACCTGACCCCAACAGTCAACCGAAAACGAGCATGTAACTAATAATTTTCCTCCGGACACTGAACCACAAGACCCTACGTTTTCCACACTCTTACATTCCCATCGTTGTTGTTTCGTCCACACATCATTTCCTTTCGCTTATCTCCCTTTTCCACTCCAGCGATCACGCTTTTACTTATCCACTCAAGTCAAAATCCAATATCAATATCCAGGTTAAGCACGACAGATAACCACCATTGATAAATCCACTTAAAAATGCAGTCGTGTGAAAGGCACAAGGAACGTTTGGCGACTCACCGTGTATTTTTTTGTATTACTTGAAGTGACAGAAGAAAACCAGCCGAGTCAGAAATCAAGAGATCGCGATACAGAGAGCGGCGGACACCTGTCAGACGAGACGAGCCGAGACCAGACGAGACTGACAGCCTGCAGCGGCGAGCCTTCTTTCACTAGTGACTAGTCTGACGCCTCCAGCCAGAGAACGGAGCGGAAGGACGTGAGAGCTGGCGCGGCTAGAAACTCGCGTGGAAGCGGACTGGCAGGACTGACTGGTTCGCAGGTGAAAACTGGCACGCGACAACAACGATTCGGGGTCTCTGGTAGGAGATCTCAACTCTGTCGGTAGTAGACTGGTACCTGGTTGGCTAGGTGGTGGGCAACAGCGACAAGCAGTGACACGTAAAGAGTGTGGGTGGGCAGACGGCAGAGCAGCGCTGACGGGGTTCCATGCGAGATAACGTACTACTGTCGGGAACCCTACGATAACGCATAACCATAACGCACCCCGACGCAGACCTTCCTTCCCCTATCCCTATTCTCTTCCGGCCTGCTCGCACTTGGCTTGGAAACGTCGTTTATCGATTTCCCGCCAGCGTAGGCGTTCTCAGTAACGATGCCTTTTCACCACCTCGTTTTGTATGGCGCACGTCGCGTCGTTCTTTCTGTAACTACCCTCGAGACCCCTAACAGTGCCATCACATGCCACATGCATCGACTATATCACTATAGTCTATACGGCCAAGTCGAAGCGAGGCCCTGGATCAGAAAGGTCGCAGGACATGAGTCCAGTCCACGCCCGCCGACTCGCCGAGCACTCGTTGTAGACTAGAGTTGTTTGAGTTCCAATTGGTATCGCCGAGCCGGGCTGCGCCGGGCGATGGGTGGAGGCGACTCCAGACGGCCGCTGGAGGAAGCCGAAGCCGGTCGGCAGTGGCGTAACTACGAACAGTAACATCAATGCTTTGTTTACTATGGGGCCGTTCAAAACCAACTTCACGCTGTTTTGAAATTTTCGCCACCCCTCCCCTTCTACGTCACAGATCATCACACAAAGCTTGAACCGCCCAGGGTGACGTCACAAATACAAACATCCCCACCCCTATTTCGTCAAATTTTTGTCTTCGATTTCATTGGATAAATGCCTCAAGCCCTAAGATAAACCACAAAACATACAAACGTAATATTTTAACAGACGTCACAGCCAAAATGCTCTAAAAACAGGGAAAATCGGGTGATTTTTCACGAAAATAGGGAAATAAATTCTTTTAAATAAAATTGATGTATAGATACCATATTGAATTCAATATGAAACACTTGAGATTTCAAGTCAAAATATATTGCCAAAAGAGATGAATTTTCAACGAAAGAGTTGAGTTTTCAAGCTACACAGATGAATATTCAACTAAATGGTCGAATTCTTGAACAAAAGACCGTTGAATTTTCGAAAAAAAAAATTTGAACTTTTTTAACAAAAAATTTTAAACCAAATAGTTGAAGTTTCAAGCCAAGAAGACAACTTTTTAAAGAGAAAATTGAATTTTTATTCCAAAAGGTAGTGTTTTCTATAAAAAAAAAAGGAATGTTCAACCAAATAGTTACATTTTCGAACAAAAAAAAACATGAATTTTTAACAAAAAAGATGAATTTTCAACGAAAGAATTGAGTTTTCAAGCTACAAAGATGAATTTTCAACTATAAATGGTCGAATTCTTGAACAAAAGACCGTTGAATTTTCGAAAAAAAATTTGAACTTTTTTAACAAAACATTTTAAACCAAATAGTTGAAGTTTCAAGCCAAGAAGACAACTTTTTAAAGAGAAAATGGAATTTTTATTCCAAAAGGTAGTGTTTTCTATAAAAAAAAGGAATGTTCAACAAAATAGTTACATTTTCGAACAAAGAAAAACATGAATTTTTAACAAAATTTATGAATCTTCAAAAAAAACTAAAATTTTAACAAACAAGATCAACTTTCAATCAAGTAGTGGAATAATTTTCAATTAAAAAGCTTAATTTTCAACAAACAGCCTAATAGCTGATACTTTAAACACGAAAATATTCTTATTTTAAATCAAAACTGAATTCTCAACGAAAAGTGTAATAGTTGATATTTCAACCAAAAAAGATAAAAATTTTTAATCAAAAACAGATTAATTCAACCAAAAAGTTCATTTTCAACCAAATAGTTGAATTTTAAACTAAAAGTGATCAATTTTGAACCAAAAATGGATTAGTTAAATTGAAATTAATTTTCAACTAAAAAAAAATCAACAACCGGCTGATAGATTATAAGATGAAAGTTGAATTAAAAAAATTTTTTTTTTGCTGGTTATATACCTGGTTGATTTTTTACATTCTCATTCATGAGAGTGTGAAGGAATCGTCCAAATTTTCGATCTCTACAGTTTTTAACAGGTCTTTAAGTTTCTGCAGAGTCTGAAAACCCCTGTCTACCCGACGGATGATTTTAAATGAGCTGTTTTTTCTCGGTCAATATATAATTTTTCCCGATCAATTTAAAAGAGTTCAAAATATTTGTATGATTTCAAACATTTTTTAAAGATTTCTGATGTGGAATAGGAAATTGTGGAAATAATAAAAATTCTGAATTTAAACAGGGATTTTGTTTTAATTCTCTTCTTCTAAATCAGAATTAAAATTATTTTCCAAAATTCCCGATCCATGTCAAAAATTCTCTGTTTCAATTCAAATAATCATTCTTTACGGAGATTTCCTGTTCCAAACCGATAATTATAATTCCTTATGGAAATTTCCTCTTCGAAAATGAAAATGTTAATTTTTTACCTAAGTCACAATTACACTTAATTCTAAAAATTCCCTGTTCCAAGTCATAATTATATTTATTTACAACATTTTGTATCAGAATTCAGGAGTATAGTAGCTCCAATTTTTCAAAAGTTGGAATGGAAGAGAGAAGTTTAAAGTTCTGGCAAATTTTTATTTGCAAAAAGAAAAGAATTTTTTAATTCAAACAAATTCTTATTTGGAACAAGTTATTTTGAAAATCTGACGGATTCTGACTTGGAACAGGGATTTTTGTTGTATACTCCCTTTTTATAAACCAAAATTAAAATTATTTTCCAAAATTTACGGTTCTATGTCAAAAGTTACCTGTTCTAAGACAAAGTTATAACTCTACGAAATTCTCTGTTCCGAAGTCAAAATTATAATTCTGTACGAAATTCTCTGTTCCAATTATAATTCTTTACGGAATTCCCTGTCCCAATTGTGAAAATTAATATTCTTTACTGGAATTCCCGGTCCCAAACTCATAATTATTATTCTTTACTGAAACACCCCTGTCCTAATTCCGAAATACAATTCTTTCAGAAAATGTACTATCCCAATTCAGAACTGTAATAAAACATATAGAACCACTTTGAATTTGCATATTAGTACATTCGAGAGAAAAATCCCGCGGCTACTGAATCAAATTCCCGGTCATTTCCCGGTTTTCCCGATTTCCCCGTCAGGTAGACACTCTGGAAAATCATAAAATTGTATCGATGTCTGTACAAAATATACAATTAGCCTTTGACATACTTTTTGAGGGTCCTATAATAAAGGTCAAGTTCGTTAACCAGATAACCAGGTTAATCCAAAGTTAAAAAATTTAGAGCATTTTTACAACTAAAAACAAAATGTTTTCAACAGTTTGAGAAATTGCTGTCGAAGATTCTGGTAGTTGACAAAAAGGTTTGCCAATTCTCTTAATGACATCATTTATTAATTCGATGAATTTATTCCTATACTATAGGAATATTTGGATATCTTTTTGAAACAGTGAAACGATTTTTAATAAGGGAGCGTCTTATACACATCCCATTTGTACCGAAATTTCGATACACATATAGCTACGGCCTTTTAATACCTTCATCCATGTGACCACAAATCATTTAATGATTCAACTATTTTGTTCCAAATTTAGTCTCCAGAAAAATCATTAAACATTCTACAATCGGCAAGTAATAAATATTCCTGAAGTGTGTCATATAATTTATAAAAACATTAAATTATGCATTATTTGTCATAGACCAGTGGTCAAAGGTAAGGTCAATGTTCCAGGTGATCACTCTGCATTCACTTTCAATTGTGCTGCCGTTATAAGTTTGAAGAAAAAGTAGGTGTAAGATTGGCTTCTCTTCAATTACTTTAACATATAAAAATGATAAGTGAGGTCAGGTAGGATGAAGAATGAGGAAATTTTGGCTGAATAGTGAGAAAAAAGTAATATATTTCTGAAAGAGGAGGGAGAAGAAATAAATAAAGTGAAGGAGAAAAAAAGAAAAATAATAGGAAGATTAAATAGGGGATGAAGCATCAGAGGCGATAATTAAAAGGTTGGAAGTGAGGTGATGGTATTCTTATAATAAATCAAGGTCTCATGAGGGAAAATCAAAAAGGAAAGAAGAGGGATGATAATGAATTGAATCCAGAAAAAGGAAGACTAAATGTCTGAAAATAGTTTGACTAACGAGCTGCTAGCTCCCGCCAATTAGAAAAAGACTCCTGGATGCAATTGTTTAACTGATTATGAGTCACACTATTCGAAATATTTAAACTAGAATATTTACTCATTTACAGATTAACAGAACTTTCAAAAAGAAATAACAAAAGTACGATGCAGAGAAGAGAATT
Organism: Andricus curvator; assembly: GCA_932195095.1. Taxonomy (NCBI): domain Eukaryota; kingdom Metazoa; phylum Arthropoda; class Insecta; order Hymenoptera; family Cynipidae; genus Andricus; species Andricus curvator. The sequence goes on from CAKNYM010052991.1 coordinate 456,972, forward strand.
TGAAAGCAGAAAGGAAGAAAAAGAAATAATGAAGAGGCAACAGAGTAATAAGAAAATAGAGGTATTAATAATTGAAAGGTTAAAGAAAAAGACTTCAGTTAATAGTATTCCAGTGAAGCGTAGGTTCTTGAGGAAAAATAAAAAAAGGGGAGCAATAATGCTGAATAGAATGTGCAAAGAGGAAGACGATCAATGATTCAGTGAAAAGATTTATCCATAAATTCATTTTTACGAAGGCTGATAAAAATAATTCGTTATAGAATATTGAATTATCAGATCGTTATTGATAATATCTGGATGTTTGAAAAAGATTTTATCCGATTACTCCCAAAGACTTGTCTGTTTGAAGATTACATGTATTTTTTTAAATTTCAGAATACATAATATAATACTTGAACACCTTTTAAACTGTGTTTCATTTTAAATATGTTAGGCTATAAATATATCACTTTAAAATGTTATCCACTAACTAAAAAAAGTCCAAACGTCAGCCTTGCAAAGAAAAATGTTTTTAAATTTACACAGAATTGAAGGCTTACCTAAAAGCAATATGTCCTGCACAGATTCAGCAATTGATTCGATTTTGCCGTTTCGGACAAATCCACTGGTCCATATTTGAACATATTCCTCTAAATTCCTATGGGTTCTAAACATAAAAATCAAAGAAAGATAGGTCACTTCCAAAATCAAACATATAAAAATAAAAATTGTAAGAAATAAAGAATGATTTCCCAAAATTGAAATGAAAATTCTTCAGAATAATAAATCTCTTATTTCGGTCAACGAAATATCACGAATCTTCAGGTAACTCGACATTTTTATATCTATTGTATATCCCTTTGGTATGATTTCAAGATCCAAAACACTCATGTAAATTCCCTAGAACAATTTATGGATTTCAAGTACTGAAACGGTCTGATGCAAATGCTACCCACACGTATATAGGATTTAATCCGAAAGCACACTATCATTATACACTTCCAACAAACAACAATGTTCTCAGCCAAATATTTATCATTTTGACCTTCATTTCAGATTTTTGACATGGTTTATGTTAAACCCCATAAAGATTGCATCATTGCATGTATGTATGTATACCATCAAGCCATTTCCCTTTCAGGGTAGGCGTGACACTACTCGATTCGGGTAGTGTTTTTAGGTGGATAGTTTTCTTGCAGTTATAAATAAATACAAGTTTGGGCTCACCACACCCATAATATGCCAACAGCACACAGTATTCTCGAATGGTCACCCATCCAAGTACTAACCGCGCTCAACGCTGCTTAACTTCAGTGATCTGACGAGAACTGGTTTTTTCAGCGTGGCATGGCCGTTGGCCATTAATTCAACATAATTTCTAAAAAATTTACATCCTTTATAAAATGTTAAAAATCAGTAAAAAGCGAGTCTGAAATCTTTTTGCAGTAACTCTTCAAGAGATTACTTACACAAGAAAAGAGTTTAGAGGAAAAAACTCTCCTCGCAGACTTTCGGGAGAGACTTTAATCCATTTAGAAGGTCTCAACTCTCTCGACCTGAAGCAGTTGAAATAAAATCAACCTTGGTAGAGAAAAATGAATTTTTTTGTATTATGAGGATACACTTTAAGAGGCCGTTCAAAAACTACGTCACACTGCCAGGAAGGGCCCAGGTGGAAAATTTAGTAGTCCGCTGGAGTTCACCACCGGCGCAGTACTGGCCCAGTACTGGTCACCAGTACAGGTAATCGGCAGTTCGCCCAGTACTGGCGTAGGGTTGGCTCCACGATCGGGGCAGTACTATGCCGACAGTATAAATATTTAAAAAATGAAAAAAATACGTTTAAAAATATGGTTCATGTGTTCTCAAATTTCGAAAAACTATAAATACAAATACCGCGGAAATAATTTTTTTTCTGTTTTTTTATTTAAAGAAAAAAATTCTAAGTTCCATCTTTATGATAAATTCTAAATGCTCGGAACAAATTACATTTGATGTAATTCTTAATCGTTGTAAAATAGTCTAAAACATATAAAAAGCAAAACGTTACACGAAAGTTAAAAAAAATTTATTATTAAAAAAATTGTCGCAGTACGCGATAAAATTTCCGAGTTCCGTCGACACAAGTTTTAAATTATACCATTAAGCCATTTCCCTTTCGGGGTAGGCGTGACTTGCTCGGTGAAGAAGAAGCTCATTAAAAATGACATTTTATAACATTATCAAATGTTGCAAAATGGTCTACAACGCGAAAAAAACAAAATATTGCACGAAGAAAAATTGTAATCGATTTAAATTATTATTTATATAAAAATTATTTTACTTATATTCCCGTTAAGAGTTAATTTATTTCACATCTATATGATGTCGTATTACAATAAAAAATTTATGAGAAAAGGGAGTTAAACATTTGTTGTTTTAACTTTGTTGAGCTGTGGCTCAATAATGTAATATATGTATCTATTCATTCTAAGCAGGACCATTAATAGTTATAGATAAAATACTCGCAATCAATTATTATTTATTTTTTAAATACGTGTTTTGTTACATCTTTAGAGTATAGTACTAGTGGGTGTTAAAATTAAACAAAAAGTTAGAAATTTACACTTTTGTAATTATAAATAATATTCGGACGATATGCAGTCGTATGATGATGAATGGATGGTCCTAAAAACAAATAAATAATTTTTTATCATTTTTAAAATTAACTCCGGCATCTTCGTACGCCAGTTGTTTGCCAGTACAGAACCAGTACTGGTGTGTAGTACCGCGCCAGTACTGCGGAGCATTACCAGCCAGGACTGGCTCAGTACAGATGACTGCCCAGTACTGAGGCCCCGGCAATCTGTACTGGGCCAGTACTGCGCCAGTGGCGTATTTCCACCTGAGGGGGTTAACAAAGAATGCCCATGGAAAATATAAATGTGAATCACAATTTTTTTTAAATGCTAAGAAAACTGAAACTAGACTAGATTAACTAGATTAACTAACGTTTTCCACGAACTGATCGGAGTGGTGCGCCATAGTTAAAAAAAAACTAATTTTCGTATTACCATATGCAAACCTCACATGACAAATGCATTACGATATGTTGTGAAAGATAGTAAAAATCAGAAAACAATTAACAGAAAAAAGAAAAGGATTTATTTTAAAAAATTGCAGTCTGCCTGTTTTGACAATTGCTTTGATTGTTGCAGAGAGTCGGGTTAAAAATGTACGTGTGTACTTTTTTAGTTACTATTGGCTTGTATTTTCTTCAAATAATGAAAATATGAGTTTTATTTAAACAGATAACAACATTCCAAGACATTACAAAACATGGAAGACATTACCTTAATGAGTGTGGTACCAAAGACCAATCATAACTAACGCTTTCAGCGCGTTAGTTGTATCAGATTGCGTCATCTACGGTGAAGGCCACTGCAAGCAATGCCCGAAACCGTACGTAATTCCAAGTTCCAGTGTGTTCATTGTTTGTGGCAAACACAAGCCAGTAGTTCAGTCATGTTATTATTATCAACACAGTAATGAATCGTCCGAATATCAAAACGTTGGAAACAAATGACAACTGCATTGTGAAACAAGTGAGAGCCGCTCATAGTGCAACAGTGATACCAATGTTGGCGAACTTTTCTTTGTGCTTGCGTCAGGGAGCGGGCTCATTGTTCGCAGTTGGCGCGCAATCAAAAACGAGTATTAAAAACAATTATCGTAATTAAAATAAATAATTCTTACAAATTGCACAAGAATGCGCGCCAACTGCGACCAATGAGCCCGCTGCGCTGACGCAAACGCAAAGAAATGTTCGCCAACATTGGTATCACTGTTGCACTATGAGCGGCTTTCACTTGTTTCACAATGGAGTTTTCATTTATTTCCAACTTTTTGATATCTCGACGATTTATTATTGTGTGGGTAATAATAACATAACTGAACTACTGGCATGTATTTGCCACAAACAATGAATACACTGGCACTTGGAATTACGCGCGGTTTCAGGCATCGCTTACAGTGTCCTTCACCGTAGATGACGCAATCTGATGCAACTAACGCGCTGAAAGCGTTAGTTGTATCTGAATTTTATTTACATAGGGGAGAAGGCTTAATCCTCTTCCTCTCAATGTTATGATTGGTATTTGGTACCACACTCATTAAAATAAGATTGCAATGTTTTGTATGTTTTGTAATGTCTTAGAATGTTGTTATCTGTTTAAATAAAACTCATATTTTCATTATTTGTAGAAAATATAAGCCAATAGTCACTAAAAAAACGCGCCGCGTACTGCACCTCTCAGGTGATGTGGAAACTAGTACATACGTACATTTTTAACCCGTATTTCGGCAACAATCAGACCAATTGCCAAAACAGGTAGACTGCCATTTTTTAAATAGTCCTATTATTTTTTTCTGTTAATTATTTTCTGACTTTTTACTATATACACTGGGACTCTGGTTTATCGGAGGTTTCGGGCATGGCCTCAATGGCCTTTACGGTAAATCGGGGTTCTCCGAACCGTTTTTCTTCTCGCTTGTGGCTTTTTATAGTGCCGAACCGTAAACTACGAAACTCCGCTGACCCCTTGGACCCCTTGGACTCTCGCCCCCTTGGACCACATCATCCGGCATATCGGGTTCCGGTAAACCGGGGTCCCAGTGTATTACGGCATATCGTAATACATTTTTCATGTGAGGTTTCCATATCGTAATACGAAAATTAGTTTTTCTTTATTTTTTAACTATGGCGCACCACTCCGATCAGTTGAGGGGAAAAGTATGTTAATCTAGAAGATGTAGAGATTTTTTGTGTGAAAAGATGGTTGTCTCAGTGTCGCACGTCAAAAACATCACCTTAAAAAAATTCTCAAAAAATTCAAACATTCTTTTTACCTGTTACTTTGGTCACAAAATTATCCTGGATTTTTCGAATTTTATTTTAATTGTTAAATTGTCTTATTGGTCTTCATAACATATATTTTGTTCATAAAAATCGGTCAAGCGGTTTTAGAGAAAACCGACTTTTTTTATTGTTCTTTCTTCCTCCATAACTTCCAACAAAATGCAAATTGAAGGTTAAAACTCTTTGTAGTTTTTTGCTACCTTAGGTTGAACATTTGACATAAATTTCAGCCTGACACGAGCGCGGGCTGATTTTCCCGGCTATATCATTTAACTTTTCCATTTTTGGTTGAAAATTGATAGTTTTTAGTTGAAAATTCAACTATATTTTGTTGAAAATGCATTTTTTTAAATTACTTTTTTAAAACGCAAATTCAAGTATTTTATTTTTGGTTCAAAATTGATCGTTTTTTGTTTAAAATTCAACTACTTGGATCAAAACTAAATTTTTTGTTGAACATTTAACTGGTTTCTACAGAATTTGGTCTTTTCGGGTTTGACATTCATCTCTTTTGGTAGAAATTGTATCTTTCTTGGTTAAAAATGCAACTGTTTATTTTCAAATTATTCTGTTCTAGTAGAGGATTAACCTATTTTGTTGAAAATTCGTCTTTTTTGGTTGAATTCAACTATTTTGATTTAAAATAAAAATATTATTTCGGTTAAAATATCAACACTTTTCGTTAAGAAATAATCTTTTTTGTCGTTAAATCCGACTGTTTTTAAATTAAAATTAAAATCTTTTCTTGGTTGAAATGGCAACAATTTTTTTAAATTTTAAATTCAACTGCTTTGTTAAAAGTTGAACTTCTTTGTAAAAAATTCCATCTTCTTTATGAAGATTCATAATTTTAGTTGAAAATTCAACTATTTTGTTAAAAATTTAACTATTTTGTTAAAAATTCAACTATTTTGTTAAAAATTCAATTATTTTGTTAAAAATTGAGCTGTTTTGTTGAAAATTCGTTTTCTTGACTTGAAAATTCAACTATTTGGCTCAAAATGTTACTGTTTTGTTTTTGGTTGAATTTGAATCCTTTTTGTTTGAAAATTCGGCCATTTGGTTGAAAATTCATTTTTCTAGGTTGAAAATTCAACTATTTTGTTAAAAATTTCTCCCTTTTGCTTAAAAGTTCAACTATTTGTTTGTCAATGCATTTGTTTCGTTGGAAATTCATTTTTTTCTTCAAATTCATTTATTTGGTTGAAAATTCATCTTTGTGGGTCGAAAATTCAACTATGTGCGTACAAATTTAAATATTTTGTTAAAAAGTTATCTTTTTTGTTCAAAAAGTTCTTGGTTGAAGATTCAACTGTCTTCTAAAAAAATCATGTTGACTTGATTCGACTATTTGGTAAAAAAATTCAACTATTTTGTTGAAAATGCAATATATTGAATATCAGGTTTGTATGTTTTGTACTTTATTTTAGGCGTTTATTAAATGAAATTGAAGAAAAAATTTTGACCTAAAAGAGGGGGGGCGGGGGTGTTCGAATTTGTGACGTCTCCCTGGGGGGTTTCAAGCTTAGTGTGATGATCTGTTACGAAGAAGTTGCATGAGGGATGGAAAAAGTGTTCAAGACAGCGGACGCAGTTTTTGAACGGCTTCTTAATATATTTTGCAAAATAATTCAGCATGTTTTTAATTATGAATTTCATATTAATTCTTCACAAGTCGAAAATCTATACAAGATCTGATTATTTCCAACACTTAGATTAAAAATATCACAATTGAAGCTACATAATTAATTGATAATCCCATTTCAGTGACACTCCCTGTGAAGAGCAGCCCAATAAATAATTTAAAATGTCAAAGACTAAGTGACATGTGGAGTATGCTATTCCGAGATTCAATCGACCATTTTCCGAGACTTGAACATTGATTATTCCAGTTCTCTTCCCTAAACACTCAAGTCTCACATTGTGAATAAAGTCCAAAATCTTCTTGCTAAAAACAAAAATAGGAAATAAATAGGACCTATTTAGGATGTATAAGGGTTGAATTAATAAAGCTAATAATTGAAAATAATGAAAATTTTTATTAATTATATTACACATCGACTATCTATAGTCTATACAACCGAAAATATATATTTTGTTTTATCACAACTTATTATGGCACGTGATTGCTGTGCAATTACTCACAGTTTTTGTATCGGATTATTTCACATATTCAACCAAATACAATTTATTGTAATTCACACTATTTTTAGAACTCGGATTATTTATAATAATTATGGAATGCAATTTTTCAGTTCCTGGTGGTGATCTAGATTCTAGAATATCTTTTCATGTAATTTGAATGATTATTATATAGCCCTATTTTAGTATCACCCTCTTAAATATAATATTTTACAGGAAATTCCTAAATACAGTAAAAAAATCTCATCTTTAAATCTTTTCTCTATATAAAAATAAAATGTTGCACTAAGTCCCTTGTAGAAATTAATGAAAAATCGTTCAGAAATGAAAGTTCTATACAAATTAAACTACATTTATTTAGAGAGGATGTAGAACTTTGTACGGATTTAAAATCTGGTTAGGATCCATCATTCTTTTGATCTGCTTCATAAGTGAAATGACAGAAGCATCTTTACTGTAGTGCAGGAACTTTGTTTTTTTGAAGCCAATTCCATGTTCTGCACTCACACTTCCATTAAGTTTCGAAACATATTCGAAGATAAAAGGCTCCAATTGAGTAGCAATTTCATCACTGTATTCCTTCGTGCAAACTTGCACATGAATATTTCCATCACCTACGAAAACGTGAGATTGAAATAAAGCGAGAGATTATATATTATGTTATATAATACACTCAACTCCCGATATAAGACCGGTTTCGGATATGACAGACATGAACCATTTCTGTTGGCTTGGGACGCATGATGCAACCTAATGCAACTATGTAAGCGTGCTTAAGAGAGCGGCCCTTGATCTGTTTGTCACGCTTGACTGAGCACATCCTCTCTTTCGGCCACGCGGCACCTCTCATCACGAAACTGCGGAGGCCATCAGTTATACGAATAGCGTAAGCCGGGTGGTCTTATATCAGGACTTAAGTGTATACATATAAAAAATTACGATTTTATTCAATATTTTCTATACAATTTTAGGGGTCGTCCATATATTACGTAACGCTTTTTTGAACAATTTTTGGACCCTCTGCCCTTGTTACGCTACTGTAACAATAGATAATGACCCCCCCCCCATTTTTTACATAATTTTCAGTAATTTGATTTTCTCACTATAAATACAACGTTTTCTGTGTGTGTGAAACTTATTGCCAACTTTTGATGCATAAAGTTTTCGATAACAAATAATAATTCATACTTTTAAAAAATAATTTTTGATCAAGTTAAGATTGTTTGAAATATCAATAAAAATATTATATTTTTTTGTTGATTTAGTTAATGGAACACATCTTTTTTTGTTTCATTTATAGAAACTTTACAACTTCTAATAACGGTAATTTTGTATTTGTTTTACTATATTTTAAAGTAGCCGAACAACTAAGTTCAAACATGATTTCACGTAAAAAAAAATAGTCGCGTGTTTCTCCCGTTCGAACAGAACTAATTTTATAAAAAATACTTTGAAAAAATTGAAAATAATTATCCCATTAATCAAATACAAAAAAACACGTAATTTTTGTTGTTATTTCAAAAAATTCTAACTTGATAAAAAATTATTTTTTCTAACTATAAATTTTATATGTTTTATTATTTGTTATCGAAAACTGAGCACATGAAAAAATCACAATAATTTTGAAACCCATAGGAAATTTTTTAATTTTTGAAACTTTAAAAACTGTTCATACCTCTGTGGTGGTCAAAAGTTAAATCTATTTTTTTTAAATCGCGGGTTATCCTGATAGGATACCTTAAAAATTACACATACCTTAGAAACAGATTTCAACAAATAATCTTGTTCCCTCTCTACCTTCTCTTATTAGTTTACTTTTTTTTTAAATTATTACATTTTTAAAATTGTACGTAACATTTTTCGAGCCCTTCCCTCTTCGCACTATAACAGGACCATAACAGATCCTCTTGAACCCTCCAACCCCCTTAAAGCGTTCCGTAATATAAGGACGAACCCATTATATTCGACTTATGTTAAGTTATGAATAATAAATAATAGTAAATTGAAGAATATTTTTAATATTCTAACTTTTGTTATTTTATTATTCCTAATTCCTTCATATTAAAGAATTTTTGTTATAAAAAATTTTCTCAATTACAAATTTTAATCTGCCCCACATTAACTGTAACATCATTACACCCCTGAATGTGGTTGCTGGTTGGTGATGGATTGGTGCGCAAGTGCACTGTAATAAATTTTCATGCACATCCACATGACGACCACTGTGCCAGGCTTGTGCTGCTATCTAGCGAAACCCGATGATATGAACGTTTTTATTCAAAGGGCTGAATCGTTATACGACCTAATCAATAAATCTTTCTAATAAAAAAGTTACACCAACAAAATTTAAATAAAAAATAAATCAATTTTTCAAAACTGACAATAAAATAAACCTTTTTCTAAATCTAAAATTAAATTTAAAATTGATAAATTTGAAAATTACAGTTTAAAATAGTAAACATTTGATTGCTTTGGCTTAATTTTTTTTAAATTGTAGATAGGAATACGAAAAACTGAATTTTATCACCTTTCCAGTTTTTCATTGTACATTTGTTATTTTCAATTTTAAAGCTATCTGTTTAATTTCGAATGAAATTAAAGTCTTCATAAAATATTAAACCTGGACGAGCTGGAAAAAGAATTCTTGTTACAAAAAATTCCGTTGTGGTAGACAGATCGAATATTAAATGGTAACTATTAAATACTAAAACCATATTTTCGTTAGGGGACGATATCTAAAAAAAGAACAGGATTTCAACTTTGTCGGTATTGCAGAAAGCTGTTATTTAACATTAAAATTATTGGAATTCAATTTCTCATTGATTTAATTAGATTTTTATAACGAACTTCTTTAAAGATATTTCTATCACGTTTTAATTTTACTAGCAATATTTTCTCTAACTGTAAGTGACTGTTAGTAATGCATTTATTATCGCAGTATACAACCAATTTAATTAATCTTCTATTTTTTGAACAGTTTATTATATTCTTTATCATGAACAGAAATATCAAAAGTTGAAGGCAATTAAAAAAAAAGCTCTTCAGAAGTTGATGCTTCCTACATTACCGACAATTAACTGTTGCGCATACTAAGATAAAATATGAGAGTCTTCAAAATCAGTAAAAATGATCAAATATATAATTTTTTATAAAAATGACAGTATTACCGCTCCCCTAAACTCCTGGAATGAGGCAACCAATCTTACATGTATGTCGGAACATCTTGCGTTAAAAATCTATTCTACAAATTATCCACTTACATTTTTGAAGGACTTTTGCACTTAGTACATATAGGTTAATAAGGGATTATTTTTAATGATATGATATTTATATGAATAAATAATGAGGCAACTAAGTGGATCCACAATTAAAGATGAAGACTTATTTTAAAAATAGTTGATAATATTGGAATGACCTGAATAAATATATATATATATATATATATATATATATATATAAAATTTAAAATGCATGCCCCAGATTCTATTCGGAATTTCTGGCTGATTCAATATCTGGATGAAAATTAAAAAGTTGACAATTTCATGTCCCTGGAATATTACACTTTTTTCTAAATCCATCATTTGACGAGAAAATGAGGTTTTCCAAAAATTAGACGTACCCGTAGCTAATGAGGAGAGCTGGAAAGGGGGAGATGATTCCATGGAATTAAACCTTCCCTACTAAAGGGATGTGACTTAAATTATTTCTGTGACCAATCACAGTATCACATTCCATGAGATATTGGAAAGGCTTTAAACGGGGAACAAATTTCACTAAAAAAAAAAAATCCGGAAAAGTAGCATTTTTTTCACAGATACGTTGGGGATGGCTCTATAAAGATACTGTAAAAAGTCCCCTACCATATGTGCATGGCAATAGCCGACATGTTGGAAAGTGTTAAGCAATAACATGTTTTTCAAAATAACTCGAGAATGGTTGATTCTAGGTCAAATATGGTTATGTCAAAAAATGTTCACAATTTTATGGTGCATAAAAAAGATTCTGAATGTTGTAGACGTATTATCAACGGCTACGCTATCAAATTGGATTAACTGTACAATTGTGCGATTTCTGAACAAATAAAATAAAAGCTGAAAATATCCTGGAAAGAACTTCGGAAATAGATCAGGCGCTTAGTACTGGAGCAAATAGATGCTCCTGTTAAAAAAAATTTCAAAATTGAACCTATGATGCAGGCAGCAGCGGTGATTATGAGTCCTAATGGCAACAACGGGAGCGGGGGCAAGCGGGGGCGAGAACGGCTACCTCGGTCTATTTATCTATTATATTGAACCCTTCGAAATTTTTTTTTGCTTACTTTTGCCAACAATATAACAGACCAAGGTAGTCATTCTTGTCCCCGCTCCCATTGTTGCCATTAGGACTGATAATCACCACTGCTGCCTGCATCATAGGTTCAATTTTGAAATTTACTTCTTTGATGCTTTAAAAGAGGCCTTGAATATTATTTTGGCCTAAAAATTGGGAAATATATTATACAAATATGGAGGAACAATTGAAAGAAGTTTCATCTCAAAAGCATTCCCTTAAGCATATCAAATTGTACGCTGAATTTGAGCTCATTTTATACTGATCATTTTTAATGCAAATGAGTTAGTCATTTTTACATTCTCATCATAATGAGAAAGTATTGGTTTTATGTGAAAAATGACTTTCGCGGATTCCATCAAATGTCGACGTTTTGAGGCCCCCTGAGTCAGAAAAAATGGTTTTTACGTCGGTGTCTGTCTGTCTGTCGTTGTTGTTGTTGTCGCCGTCGTCGTCGTCGTCTGTATATCGGATAACTTTTGAAAGACTAATCGGATTAGATTTTGCTTTGGCACACAGTTTAAGGGGGAAAAAAGAAGAATCGAGTTCGTTAACCAGCCATTTTGGATGAAAATTCAAAAAGTTAGAGCATTTTCAAAAAATTTTAGACCACTTTTTTCCAAATTTCAAAATTATATATGCGGGCACTTATAGTACTCGAAAATCTAAACAATTTATCCTTACGACTTTTTTTGATGAAAAGAAAATTGTCCGAGTTACAGCATTTTCAAAATCCCCCCAAAAAAGCGAAAAGTAACATTTTCGGCCAAACAAATCACGATACCAAAAAAAGTAAAGGAAAAGTAAAACCAAAAGGAGAGTAAAGAAAAAATCAGAACAGAAGAAGAGAACAAAATACAAAACGGCTTTGGAGGAATAATGAAACTACTATATAAACAGTTGAAGGAAAGTAAAAGTACAGAGTTTGCTAGCATGAGAAACAGCAAAGGTGAAATGCTATATGATATAGACGGGATAGTAGACGCTTTAAAAGACTCTTTTAAAGAACTATTAGGAGGTGAAGATATAGGACAACAAAACTGCGACATAGAACATAATGCATTAGAAAACCCAATTGAAAAAGTCTGTGTCACTGAGGTCCGAGACATAATTAAGAACTTGAAAAACGGTAAGGCTGCTGGCATAGACAGTATTAGTGCTGAAATGCTCAAATACGGTGGCGAGTACATACCTCACAGGTTGTGCGAATTAATAAATTTATGTATCGAGACGGGGAAAGTCCCAGACGATTGGAAAAAAGCGATTATCGTACCAATATACAAAAGAAAGGGAGATAAAAACAACTGCAGTAATTACAGAGGTATCAGCCTACTAAGTACCGTAAGTAAAATATACTCAAAAATACTTATTCGTAGGGTAATGGAAATCACAGAAGAAAAAATATGGGAAGTCCAAAGTGGATTTATGCCAGGAAGATCATGTACAGATCAGATATTTAGCCTAAGACAGATCACAGAAAAAAGCTTGAGAGTAGGAAAGAAAGTTTTCTGTGCATTTATTGACCTAGAAAAAGCATTCGACAAAGTAAATAGAAATAAACTTTGGGAAGTCCTCAAAGAGTACGGAGTAAATGGAGGGCTCCTACAAGCAATAAAAACAATATATACAGGTAGTAAAGCGAGCGTAAGGGTAAACGGGAAACTGAGTGATTTTTTTAAACAGGAACATGCGTTTTCTCCAGTGCAAATCGCTTGATCTATTTCCGAAGTTCTTTCCAGGATATTTTCAGCTTTTATTTTATTTGTTGAGAAATCGCACAATTGTACAGTTAATCCAACTTTATAGCGTAGCCGTTGATAATACGTCTACAACAGTTAGAAGCTTTCTAGTGCACTATAAAATTCTGCATATTTTTTAACATAACCACCTTCGACCTAGAATCAACCGTTCTCGAGTTATTTTGAAAAACATGTTATTGTTTAACACTTTTCAACATGGCGGCCGTTGCCGTACACATATGGTTGAGGACTTTTTACAGTACCTTTATAAAGCCATCCCCAACGAATATGTGAAAAAAATTCTACTTTTCCGGATTTTGTTTTTAACCTTCATTGCCTGGTTTTATCATGTTTTGACCTTGGAAATCAAATTTGCGAGTATTTTAACTATCATATTTGTAATCAGCGTGTCAAGATAAATCGGTATACTTCCTAAACTAGGTAGTCTCTTTTCGGAACTGCACCTAAATTTTTAATTGAATAATTCCAACTTTTTGATTTCCATCCATCTACGTATTTATTGAATTATTGTATTATTGAATATCGCCTACCACGAAATTAAAAAATGTAAAGTTAATCAATGGAATGAAAATTTAAGGAAGTACAAATTAACAAATAAAAATTATGAAATAATACCTATGTGTCCGTATCCACTAATTCTTCGAATTTCCGGACTCTTTAAACGTTCTCGAAGAGCTTCTATAATTTTGTAAAAATCTCTAAGAGGCAAGGAAACATCGTATTTAAATACGTAACCTTCGTGCATAATGCCCTCAGTAATTCGTTCTCTGAGTGCCCACATGTTCTGAAACAAAGAAATCATTCTTACCGTGAACAGAACAGTTTACCTTTGTTTTATTTTATTGTCCAAGAATAACCCAAAACTTCAAAACAGAAATGCTGACCTGCATTTTTGATGGTTCAGAGGACAAGGTACCATCAGCGATGATTCCTTCGTTCATCGCTTTTTCTACGAAAGCATTCAATTTCTCTTCATCGTGAGCAAGCTGACTTCCAGCCGTTTCAATTAGCACGTAGAAATTATGGCCATCACCTCCGGATGTTAAAGGATTTTGCAAACGAAGATACTTGGTGCATACCTCTAGCGAAAGCCTGTCAATCATTTCACAGGAAGATAGTATTTCCCCCAACTCTGCTTTCGCTAAGCAATATGTTTTTAACACATTGTCGAAATTATCTAGGCCTATAGCGAAAGATACATTAAAACCATGAAACATTTACTTTAGAGACTAATTATCTCTCTGCGTAAATATTTTTAAGGTGAGGCTTTGAAAAAGGTTTTTTTCAACTCTTCATTTTTAACCTTTTTCAAGGTTTTCAGGTTTACAACTTTTAGAAGGGGTACCTACACCCTTCGGAATTTCGTTTGGATTAATACTCATCCCAGTAATAGGTCATTATCAAACTTGTCATACGCTAAAATAATAAGATGCGCTTCTCAACCATTCTCGAGAAAAAGGTCTTTGAAAAAATCCATGCATGTTACGTGGACCGCGATGCCTCATCTAACCGGGAGTTGGAAGACTCTAGCAGCGCTAGAGATGCTAAGATGTTAATCCTTGATTGGTCTAATTTAATCAGTACCTTGCTTTCCCCCGTCATCTAAAGTATGATTAAAGAGATTTAATCGAAACAAAGACCTTGGATACTAAATGGGCCCAGGTGGGGAACCACAAATAACAATTTTGTGAGGCTCTTCACCTGGGGTGAACGCTAGAGAGATTGATCAGCAACCTGGGTCGGAGCAGTGTTGCGGAATGAACGTGTCATTTGAATCAATAACACGAGAATTCCAGATCAATCTAAAATATCTATACCTAACACCTATAAACCTATCTACCTTATACCTATATACCCACCTACACACTACTACTTTCCAACCGAGCAAGTCACGCCTACCCCGAAAGGGAAATGGCTTAATGGTATAATAATAATAATCACCGTTTAACAATTTTATTTAGTTATTAATTAAATTATAATTTACGTATGATTAAGGCTTCGATTAAAAATAGTCATGATTAGCTAATCATGTATTTAATCGAGTTGATGAAATCGGCCCTAAAAGCGCATCTTATTACTTTAGCATATTACAAGTTTCGTAGTGACCTATTACTGGGAGGAGCATGAATTCAAATAAAATTTAACAAAATTCAAAGACAGTTCCTCTTGTTAAAAACTATTTCCAAGCCTAGAACTTAAATTTAAAGGCAATTCACGCACCTAAAAATGCAACGTTTGTCGCTTTTGGAAAAGGTGGACATTGAATTGCAACTTTTGTGACGATACCCAACGTTCCCTCGGAACCAATAAACAAATGTGTCAAATGGTAGCCGGTGTTGTCTTTCTTTAGGGTGTTTAAACAATTTACAACTTCCCCATTGGCTTTAACCTGGAAAAATAAAATTTTACAGTACCAGTCAAAATTGTCAGTCCACTAAAAAAATCGTATTAAAAACATGCCTCTCTTTTTCGTTCTTATCTCCGCAAGAAATTAAGTTAGACAGATTTTTAAAAAACATTTAGAAAGCTCATAAAGGTATTATACGAATTAATTCATACAAAGAACTAGCCATACAAGGAACACACACAAGCTCATTGAAGATGCTCCAACTTCAAGTCGATCAACTGAATGCGTGTGAAAGTATCTAACCATTTTTTGTAAAGAGGAAAATTAGAGACAATATTAACAAGGCGCAAACTGTACAGAAAAATATTTTCGAACAAAAAGGCTCTGACGTATTTTGAATCCAAAAATCAGTTGTTATGAAAAAACACATTCAAAAAGTTCAATTTATGCAAGTAGAATTACATATAAGGACCTCAAAATATGTTTCTAAACAACATTGTAATCCGCTCATTAGATCTAATTGCCGTTCTCAGAGTGTCGGTTTCTTAGTCAACTCTCAAAATTATATAACCGTTCTAACCTATCGGACCTCTCTGTTCATTCATACTTTCAGGGTTTTTGAAAAAAATGGTCAGAATTGTTTAGGCGTCATCCTAAAATATTTTAAATTTTCAATACCTTGGGATAGGCCTTACGTGCAAAAGATGCGATTTTTTATTTTACTTATCTCGACTTTGAAATGGTCAGCCCTTTTCAAATTGCACGAAACTTTTAGATAACACTAATAAATCTATAATCCCAATTTGATTTACTGATTCTCGAATTATCATGAGATATATGGAAGTAAACTTAATATAATTCGAGAACCAGTCAATATTTCATGATGTGCATGGTCTCACTGTAAAGAGAATATTTTAAACTTTAATTTAGCGAAATTTCAATTTTTCATTTACTTCCTTGAAGCATGCAGAAATAAGTGGAAATTGAGAATCGAAAATTAGTCAAAACGGAAAATAGATCGGTCTTTCTCACAAGATATCTCGCCCTTTGTTTATCTCAAATACTTCAAGTAGGGCTGAATCGACGCGAAATTTAATGAGCTTACTAAAAAAATTTGTTTAATCTTTCTAAATTTATTGCTGAAATAACCACGAGAAAAAGTCCCATTTTAAACAAATCCTACATGAGTCCAAAATTCGAATAAGGATTAAGTACATGAAAAAATGCAGATCAGTTATTAAAAAATATCCAGCTTGAAATTTTGATAATATTTGATTGTACAAATCTCTAGAAATGGAAAATATTAACTTTAGTTAGGTCTACTTTTGAAAAAATTCCAGGTCTACTTTAAAAAAATATTACAACGTAATAACGAATATTTTACCAACAATTTCTTGTACAATTATACCATTTTTATTCATAAGATTGAAAATATGAAAAAGCCATAAAGTACTAAAATAATTATTAAAACTTTGAATTTCCATTCACGTTGAAAAAATTCCATCACTTTTTCAGGTCTTCCAGGTCTTGTAGCAACCCTGGATTCAAATATAAAATTGTTTGAGATAAATTATCAGTTATAAGGAAGACAAAATAAAAGCTAAATATCTCTTGAAATATAAAAAATAAACATTTTTATATTTCAAACCAAAATGAAAAAAAGGCAGAAACTGTCATGAGACAATTACCTCTTATAGGAGAAACTATGCAAGAGTAGTAATTCACTAAAATTTATATTGTGTTATATATCTTATACAAAATTATTGAGGAAAAAAATTACCCCGCAGGAAAGCTTCGCTAATTTTCTAACTGTTTTCGTCTGAAAACAATTATTAAAACCTATCATTTCGTTGATTTAAATGTTTTTACGTAACAATCTCGAAGTACATTTTTCATAGCTCTTTTGGAAGAATAGAGAATCGCCTTTGGTGGCAAAGTTAGAGATGAAATTACTTTTATTATTGTATAGTTGTAAAATATCGCATATGAACTCCCAACTTGAATTATTTTAATCGGAACAAATACCGAAAATTCTTCAGTACAGATATTTTTTTAATCGAACCGTGAGTTACTGGCATTTTCGGGTCCTGGAGAGTTCAAAAAGTTGGTAAGATGCAATTCTCGCTGAACCTAACCAGTAACCACATTGAACTGACCGGAAGGCTTGTTTGACAATGTTTGGCAATTGTCCTTTTCGAGTCCATTCAGTGATACCAACCTGTGTAAACAATGTTTAGAATGCCTTACTCTTGCTGACGACTCTTGAAAAAATCAACCGAGTAACGAAAAGTACTTCAATAATTATAAATAAAAACCGGGAGATCCTTCGTCTTCAGACACATTATTCATAAGTTCCAAACTTTTATTTCAACGCAGAAACCTGCCAAGAAAAAATTTCATTTAGATAAAAACTGTTCAAATAAGATAGTCGTACTTTTTGTTTTGACGTCGAAAATTAGTTGTTCTTATCTCAGAGATTTGTTATTCATATAATATCTCGAAAAAATTTCGTTCAGTTGTGCTGAATATTGTTCCAGATGTTGTGATCAAAAGCTTCAGCATTTCTTTTAAATTCTGATAACTTCAAACGATCTACTCAATAAAGTCACCTATATTGCATAGTTTCCCCTACCTTATCTCATTGTATTTTCATATTGTTAACGAAAATACTTTGTCTGGTCAGTTTAATTTTTGACTGCATAAAGTGTACCGAGCTACACATTATTTTAATAAGGCTTGCTTAAATCTTAAATAAAGTTATCAGAATAATGTTATGTAATCCTTTTTGTCGGATAAGATTTATACTGGTGAATACTGAGTAGGCTTACAGCCTCAAGTCCTAGAACATTTCCATGTAGATTTCCGTATCTGAGAAGCCTCAAACCACCAGCGTTGGTGGAAACGCAACCACCAATCAAACAACTACCCTTTGCACCCAAATCCAGAGGCATAATTAAGCCCACTTTGTGCATGTGTTCTTCCAAACTTTCGAGAATACAGCCTGCTTGGCAAACCACTACACCTGCAGGCATTTAGAATTGGTTGTAATTCTGCTTTCGAGATTATACCCAAGGATCGAGAAAAGATAAAACAATTCTCGTGCTAACCAGCCATTTCGTCAGTGTTGATGATGCTGTTCATCAGGCGCATAGAAAGAACTATCTCATCAAAAACTGGAACACTTCCACCTACAAGACCAGTGTTTCCACTTTGAGGACAAACAGCTAGTCGATTCTCGTTACAATATTTTAAAATTGCTGAAACTTCCTCCGTTGATTTAGGCTTCAGAACAAGCCTACTTTTTCCTAAAAGAGAAAAAGAATTGTGGAACTTAATTCGCCGAGAATTCCTGAAACTTTTTATATTCTGGGAATTCATTGGTTCAGTTTTCATGGAGTTTTTCGGATTTTTCATTTGGAAGGATTTTCTTTGGAAAAAATGTTTTGATTTTTTGTGGAAAATAAGGTGTAATTATATAGCTCAGTACTTAAAAATATACACTTAATTGTATTTTTATAATATGTAAAGGGTAGTGTGTAAATTACGTTAAGTCTTTTGGGTGTGGGGTAGGTCCACGATTTTTCTATGCTGTCTTACTTGGTCTTACCCACGCAACCTATAGTGCTATCTAACCTAGTTACTAGTACATTGAATGTAAAAAAATGTTATGTTACTTTATTGATAATTGTAACAATTTTACTTGTAATTTACCTAATAATATTAGTAGTAACAAGTAATATTACTATTATTAATATTAACTGTAATAATCATAAATTCACGAGATAATAATAAACGCATAAACAAATAAGGGATAATCGAAACATTACTTAACTGTTTTTCCTACCCCCCCCCCCTGTAAGATACCGTAATATTTGCTCCGACTATAAACAATCAAAATTCATATTTATAACAAGCAGACTTTACAGTCTTTCAATAACTTTTAGTTAAAAAATTATCCTTTTTGGTTGAAAATTCAACTGTTGTTGAAAATTCTTTTTAGCTTAAAAATTCAACAATTTGAATCAAATTTTTTTCTTTTTTTGTTTGAGAATTCATCTCTGTTTGTAGAAATTAATTCTTTTCTGGTTAAAGATGTATAACTGTCTCGTTAAAAATGAATCTGTTAAGGTTAAAAATGTATGTATTTTGTTGACAATTAGTCAGTTTTGCCAAAAAATTTGTTCTTAAACTGTAATTTGTTGGTTTCTAATAAATATGTTTTAGTTGCGACTGTAAATACTTTGTTAAAAATTCGTATTCTTTTGTTATATTCAACTGCGTTATTGATTTAAAATTAAAACCTTTTTTGGTTTAAATATCAACTATTACATTTTTTAGTTGAAAATTCATATTTTTAAGATAAAAATTGAACTCTTTGGTAAAAATTGAACTACTATCTTGAAAATTCATTTTCTTGATTAAGGATTCCTAAATTTCAGTTGAAATTTGAACATTCATCTTTTTGGTAGAAAATTAAAGTACTTTGTTGAGAATTCCATTTTTTTCTGGTTAAAATAAATCATATTTTCGGGTTGAAAATTGAAATTTTTTGTAGAAATTCTTCTTTGTGGCTTGGAAATTAAAAAATTTGGTAGGAAATTCAACTATTTGGTTGAAAATTTATGTAATTTGCTGAAAATTCATCTGTTTTGTTAGAAAATTAATTTTCTTGGTTGGAAATGCATCTTTATGGTTGAAAATTTAACTTTTTTGTAGAAAATTCATCTTTTTGATTTGAAAATTTATCTCTTTTGGTAGAAGTTTCATCTTTTTTGGTTAAAAAAGCAACTGGTTGGAAATGAATCTGTTCTGTTTGAGGATTCAACTATTTTATTGAAAATTCGTCTTTTTTTCAAAGATAGTTGTCTTTGATTTAAAGTGAAAATCTTCTGTTGGATAAAATATCAACTATTACAATTTTTGTTGAGAATTCATCTTTTTTTTTGGTTAAAAATTCAACTACTTGGTTGATAGTTAAATTACTTTGTTATTCCATAAGAAACAATATCGTCTTAGGTTATTTTTGGATTCCCCGCAAATACACAAACGACAAAAATTTAGTCCGCTTAAATTACGTAAGATAAAGAGGGGGGGGGGGGAAAAACTTACGGACCCAAACAAAGGTCCCTAACCGTATTGATTGAAATATGCAGATTGCTTGAATTTTATTGAAAGTTTATTGAATTTATGAGTTTGAAACATTTATATATTCAAACATTGCAGATATTACATTTTTTATACTTGAAACTTTCAAGAAGATGAATTTTCAACCGCGGCATATGAAAAACAGTAAAATCATCAGCATGTTTCTAAAATAGTAAGATTAATGAAAAGTTTGCAAAACGATCTATGAGTGTCTTCTACTGATTAAAAATACTTCTATTTGTTATGATTCCTACTCAAGTTTTATTCATCAGTCTTTTAGAAAGAAAATCTGCATTTTTGGTCTACTCTATATACTCACCTCTGACCATTTTGACCCAGTCAACGTTGTAGCCTTCACATTCGTCCGGATCAGTGACGACTCTATTCCGATCCAGAAGATTAGTAAAAAAATTGACATGACTATCAGTCAATGTGGCGTAAGGTCCTCGCTCCACTTTATACCTGACCGATGTTAGTTCAGGCAATGCACTGGAAGCATTACGAGACACCACGTAATATTTTTTCCTAATCAGATGACTGCAGGTGCGAAATGTGAAGCCTCTACTTCGTATCATTGTCTACAATCTGTAACAAGAAGAAGACGACGTAAATTAAACGGAAATACATAAATCTACTGGAAGAATTAAGTTTACTAGTTTCAGAGCTTATTAACAAAACGTTTAAATATACTGGAGTCGAATGCACTATTGCACTTCTATAGACTTCATCAGATCTGTCATTAAAAATGTCTCTAATGGGGCCTTTCAAAACCTACGTCACATTATTTTGAACACTTTTTACCTCGCTTTTTACATACCTCCACTTCTTCATCACAGATCATCACACAAAGCATGGACCCCCCCCCCCCAGCGTGACATCAGACATACGACCCCGCCCCTTTTTTTAAAGTCAAAATGTTTTCTTCGATTTCATTTGATAAACGCCTATGATAAAACACAAAACATAAAAACATAATATTTTAACGGAGTTTACAGCCCAAAATGTTCTCAAAACAGGGGAAGTAGGGTGACTTTTCACAAAATAGGGTAATAATAGAGGAATAAATTCTTTTAAATAAAATTGATGTATGAAACGCTTAAAATTGTAAGTCGAAATATACTTAATTTTCAACAAAATACGTGCATTTTCAGCCAAAAAATTAACTTTCTACCTCGCTTTCTACTAAAAAAGATCAATTTTCAGCGAAAGAGTTTTGTTTTCAAGCTAAAACTCGAATTTTTTACATAATGAAAAGGTATTGGTCTGCAGTCTGTAGGCACGATAACTTTAGAAAAAATAATCAGATTGGATTGTGCTTTGGCACACTTTCTTAAGGCCTAAAAAGAAAGAACAAGTTCGTTAACCAGCTATTTCGGATCAAAATTAAAAAAAGAGAGTATTTTGAAAATTTTTGAAACCATTTTTTCTCAAGATTTAAAAATTCTATGCATGGCTATCCATAGTACTCGGCAACTCGAACAATTTATCTTTATGACATTTTTCGATAAAAAGAAAATTATCAGAGTTATAGCATTTTCAAAATAAAAAAAAAACAAACGAAAATGAACATTTTAAGCGGAACAACGCACGATATGAAAAAAAGTCAAGAAAAGAAAAACGTTGCTTTTGAAAGTACTGCAAGATTATCATAACAAATTTTTGAATTTTTTCGAAAAATCAAGAATTCAAAATGTGATCGCACAAAAAATAATTCAAAATTAAAAATTCCATTTTTCGGTGAAACTATGCAAGATACAAAAAAAGATAAAAAGACAAAAATTCTGATCTAAAAATTTGTCATTAATCAATGTTTTAATAGTACGCTTAGTTTTTCTTTTATTCGTAAAAAATAACATTAAAAATAAAAAATTTAATTTTTGGAGAAACGACACAAGCTATGAAAAAAAAATTAATAGGCGACTGTGGTTTACATAAAGAGGATCTACGATTGCGTTATTTTTAATTCTTAGAAAGGGCGAGTAGATTTTTTTTCAATCGTAAAAAATTAAAATTAAAAAATTAAGTTTTTGGAAAAACGACATGAGTTGCAATAAAATGTAGAATAACAACCTTTTTTGTATAGGATGTGAACTTTTGTTTTAATTATAAAAACAAGATAATGAAAATACGTATGTTTCATATAATAGTGTTGAACATAATGTAGAAAATTATGCATTTCGGACAAAATCTAGTGCAAAGCACGAGATACGTGATGAGAATGTGTTCGTTAAAGCCGAAGGAGCTTTAACAAAAGAGAATTCAAAATCACCAAATTACAGTTGTCGGTGATTTGACCTCTAATTAGGTCTGTGCGCAAATGTGGGGGAAATACAAAGATCGAGCACGTAGCGCGAGGTAAATACATTATCGAGCGCGAAGCGCGAGAACCAACAGTCGCTCGAAAAGATGAATTTTCAACCAAGAAGGATGATTTTTCAACCAAATAGTTGGATTTTCAACATAAAAAGACGAATTTTCAAATGAAAATAATTAACTTCAACCACAAACAGTTGCCACAAACATCCAAAGAGACGAATTTTCAACAAAGCAATTGAATTTTCGAAGAAAAAAGATTAATTCTTAACAAAAAATATAATAGTCGATATTTGAACAAAGAAAAGATGTTAAATAAAAAACAGTCGAATTTCGCCAAAAAGATGAATTCTCAACGAGAAAGGTAATCGTTGATATTTCAACAAAAAAGACTAGTTGAATCCTCGACCAAAACAGATTAATATGGAACCAGTTGCATTTTTTACCAAAAAGGATAACATTTCTACCAGGAGAGATGAATTTTCAAACAAAAACGACGAAATTTCAACAAAAGATTTGAATTTTCAACCAGGAAAGATTTTTCACTCAAAAAGGAAAAATAATTTTAACCAAATTGTTGAATTTTTAAACCCAAAACTTGCAACCAAACAGTTAAATTTTTAATCAAAAAGATTAATTTTCTACAATTTTAAAAAGAAATTTACAAGAAAATAGATAAATTTTCAACAAAAAAAAAAAAAAAACGAACGAATTTCCATAATAAAATGAATGTTTAACAAATTAGTTCACTTTCAGTCAAGTAGTTTAATTTTTAACCAAAAAGATCAATTCTCAATGAAAAATTTAATAGTTAAAATAGAACAGTTAATTCACAGTAAAAAGAAATTATTTTCTACACAAAAAACGGATTTTTAACAAAATAGTTCAATCTTGGACCAAATAATAGAATTTTTAATCAAAACAGATGAGTTCTGTATCAAAAATATAATAGTAGCATTTTCAATTCAAAAGGATTAGCTGTCAACCAAAAATACTTGGATTTTATTAGTGGGTTCTATTAATTCAGTTCGCATTTAAGCGAAAAAACGAGAAAAAGGGAAAGTTCCTTGAAAACAGGAAAAAAAGAGAAATTTTTTAAAAAAGAGGAAAAGAGGGGAATAGGGGGAAGAGTGTAAAATCTAAAAAAGAGAGTAAAATAAAATCACTAAATTTGATTTTTCAAGCATTTAGTAACATGTAGTAACTAGCATTGAATAACTAAATTTTAGTTATTCACAATTATATATGTTTCATGTGTTATGTCACATTATGTGTTAGCCCTCACTCCCCGTTGGCAGTGTGACGTACTTTTTGAACGGTTCCAATAGTAGTAAAAAGGCTTAGGATTAAAAATGGTGTCGACTTAATTTGTATTTCGAAGCAGACATTGAATTCCTTTAAATTTAAAAAATGGATTCTCCAAACTACAAGACCTTCGAGTGGTACGATTTTACGGGTGCCGCCTACAAACTCCGGACCGGTTTCGGCTAAAAAGGAAAGCCGAGGTGGGAAAAGGCATCATCCCTTCTCTGCTTCTATTATGAGACATATAATGTCCTGAATTCTGACCTGTGGAACGGTAAAAATGGAGAAACCGAGATGAGGGTCAGCCAGGATACTTTCTTCCAAGTGTCCTTTCATTTCAACTTTGACGCTTTAATCGTTTAATCTTCCAACGCTTTAAATTTAACAGTTAACATTTCCCAAAACTATTTATACTATGCAGGTAACGAATTTTAAATGTTTAGACTTTAGAGCTTAGCCTTAGACTTGAGACCCTTTTAATTTATGGGATAGACATTTTTCCCCAGCCTTTTTGCTTCCTTTTTCGCTACCTTCTGCCTAATATGTTCTGATTTAAATCTAATTGGACAACTTTTAATCTAATGGAGATACAATATACCTGAGCCCCAAGCTGAGAGAAAAAGTCCTAAAATAAA
Source organism: Andricus curvator (assembly GCA_932195095.1). Lineage (NCBI taxonomy): Eukaryota > Metazoa > Arthropoda > Insecta > Hymenoptera > Cynipidae > Andricus > Andricus curvator. Next base: position 481,824 of record CAKNYM010052991.1, read on the forward strand.
GGAACATTCGGCACCTAGATACGCGTGCACAGACTTCAAAGCCGCTGCCAATGACCTTGACTCCCTTCTTTTCCCCTCTCACCCGTAATGCTTCAGGCTCAGGGGAAACGGGTCGGTGTATTGGCCTCAGGATTTGCTAGGCTCTCCCGTTCCGGTGGCAAGCCGCGAATCATTCTTCGGTGGAGGAAAGTCAGAACGAACTGACGATACCCAATTTCTCGTAGCGTAAAGCGTAAACGACTACATTTTTCACTTCCTTTCCCTTTTACCGACTTCTTTTTTCCTTTTTTCCCTTGTCCTTTTTCTTCTTCTGTTTTTTCCTGTTGGTCCTTCTCCATTTTTTGCTTCTTCCTTTTATACTTCTTCCTTTTTACATTTTTATGCTACCCTTCTTTCGGACACATAAATTTCTTTCCATTTTAATCATTTTATTTATTCTCCATTTTTATTTTCAGATTACCTGAAGCTTTTTAAATCCTTTAACGCTACAGGAAGAGCCTTGACCGCATATGGAAAAATGAAAATAAAAAAGCAGTTGGCCATAAAACAGAAATTTCACTTCCTTTTATACTTTTATAGTACGAACCTGACCAAGCCTAAGCGTAGCCCAAGTGTGTGCAGTGTGCACCACGTGCAAAACTCAAGTGCGCACCACATGTTCCTCTCGAACAATAAGGTGAAATGCTTACGGAGGAACATGCATTCTGCATTCTCAAGTTAAACGCAGGGTTTACAAAAAAAGTGCATAAAGAATATAGCTTAACAATATTTCGAAAAATATAACTCAACCAATTTCAATATCTTTATAATAATATGAAACAGTTTCGAGGCAACCTAGTTTATTCTGTTGGTTCTTTTCCAAATAAAAATCACTTCTTTATGACTTGGCAAGACTTAAAGAAATACCCAAATTTTGAATGATACAACAAAATATTTGAATGTCACAACCACATTTTTTGGTAGAACAGACCAAATACACCATCTATCAAAGTATTTGCTTATAACAAGCATCAAATTTTGGTTGGGTCAACCAAATATTCAAATATCGTTTTGTCCATAGAATATAACCAACTTCTACAGCTGAAACAATAGAAATTTTGTTGAATTAGCTAAATCGTTCTCTACGCGTACAGGTTCTAACGTCTAATTTCTATACACTTTCGCAAAAACTCTCAGCAACGAAATTTTATTTCCGGATATGAGTTCTACTGTCCTCTTTTGAAGTATGTTAGCAAATTAAAATATTTTTTTAATATATATAATGAGTTTTATGTCATCTGAGCACATTTTGTGGCAAAGAGATGTTTTTCATAAAATCGAATTTTCGAATTTTTCTCAAAAACAACAATAGGTGAAAAATGTTAAAATAAAAGTTTTCACGTTTTATATCGCCAACGGCGATACCACGCTGAAAACACCAGTTCTCGTAAGATCACTGAAGTTAAGCATTGTTGGGCGCGGTTAGTACTTGGATGGGTGACCGTTCAGGAATACTGCGTGCTGTTGGCCCGACGTGGATGTGGTGGGCCCACATTGGTAGTAAATATCCACCTAGAAACACTACCCGAATCGGGTAGTGAGGCAATGAACTTTTGAGTTCGAACTGCTAATCAATGTATGTATGTATATCGTTTACAAGAAAAATTCGAATAATATATTTTAGGAGAAAAAAATTCTTCAGGCCTCAAAAATGGTTATATTTCATATCAGCCCACATAAAATGAATAGAATGCCTTTGTTATATTAGCAGAACATTTTTTAAATATTGGAAAAAATAAAAAAGGTGGGGTTTTCCAGAAAATCTTTTTTTGATATTTATTACAGTTTCTGCATATATGATGAAGGAATAATATGGTCTAAGGTCAAAGCCATTTTTGAGTCCGGGAAAATTGTCTGTTCCTAATGATATAATTTTTGAATTTTTCTCGTAAAAGTTGCAATATATCAAAAAATGGAAAGAGGTATTATTTTGGGACGTTCAAACTTGTATTTTAAAATTTTTTTTACTTTTCATTGTTTCTGAAAAATGCAAAAATGCGATTTTAGGCAAAAAAATTCTCCTGACCATAAAAATGGTTCAGCACACGTAAAACTCACTGGATTCCTTATAGAAGGCCAAATTCGAAAAAAAGTTCGCAAAAAATATAAGTGTAGTTTTTAAGATCAAGATCGACTTTTTAAATTTTCAAACAAATCGTCACCATTTTGTCAATTTTTAACTTTTTTCCAATTTTCCTACAAACTTCCAAAAGGGAGGGTAAAAATCATTAAAATCCAAAAATAAAATTAGGTTATATCACAGAAAAAACGAAATGTAACTTTTACAGCGATTTCAGAGTAATTTTTACCTGCAACAAAAATTAACTTCACGTGTTAAGATTTAAACACCACACGGGAAATGGTTATCATGAAAACTCTATTAAATCTTGTTTTGTTTCGATGCGAAAAAATTCAAATTTTTCTACTTGAAAATTACTCGCAACGAAAATTCACTTCTGTTTTTTCTGTGAAAAACTACTCCATATATAAATTTTGAAAAACTACAGAGTATTGAAATACTTTCTTAGCAACCCTGTTAAAAAAAGACTGTTTTTCGGCATGGGAGATTGACGTACAATAAGCCGAACCTTTTGCAGATTCTCCCTTTCCCTGTCTTTCCAACCCTCATGTTCACGCACAAGGGTAACTGTCTGATCCAGCCGACTGCAGTGATAGGATAGAATAGAGGGGTGAACGAAAAGGGAGCTCGAATTATTATAGATTTATGGAGTTAATATAGTGCCCATACCCTACATATTCCCTGCAGGCGTTAATTATACACAAACTCTCCTAAATATATACGTTTTTACACTAAATGTGCATATAAATGCAGTGCATGCACTCTATACCGATTTAAATATTTCAAAAGACTCCAGCAACAATAGGAGTAAAGAATATCGTATTTAAAAAGGGATAAAGATGAATTGTGAGGGTGCAAAGTCCCCTTCCGTATAACAGGTCCTAATTATCCAAATCCTCTAACATGATGTCTACTTTTTTAGTGAAGATAATATTAATCCTCACAATTTGAGCGCTTCTCTATTTTTATCAAACTTCAAAACAATACAAATTTTACAGCAAATTTGTCAAATTTGTAAATAAATATTTGGAGTTTTTAAACTCAAAAATCGAATGTTTTCACAAACATTTGACTTTTAATCATGAAAAGATGAATTTTCAACAAAAAAGGTAATTTTCAACCAAGACAGCTGAATTATCAATCAAATGGCTGAATTTTCAACGAAAAAAAAAAAATTAATTTTAAATTTATTAGTTACATTTACATGTAAAAAAGAAGTTTCGAATTACTGGCACAAATTACCATTCTTGCCAAGAATTTGAAATTGTCGAACGTCCTTTTTTTATTTTGAATTTTCGCCACTTTGTGTGATTACTATGCAAATCATAATATTCGATCAAAAAAAGTAGCTGAAAATTCCGTTTGTATTTTGAATGGTAAAATGTGTGAAATAATATATTAAATAATAATATTTTTTGACAAAATAGAATTTCAAAACTTGACATTGAAATAAATAGTAAGAAATGCTATCGTTTTCTGTCGATAACTACAACTTTTAGATTCACTTTTAGCCATTCAAACAACATAATTCCCCCCCCCCCTCTCTCTCTCGCCGCTGGCCGTTCCAATCTGAATGGCACACAGATTTTTTTTATTACTGAACTATGTACCGTCACAATTAACCTGTGTTTCGTCCCAATTTTTTTATTTTGTAATTTTATTAAAAATTTATTGTGACCCTTGGATTATTAAAATGTGTAAATTGCAAATAAACATAGTAATTTTCATAATTTCTACATAGGCTGGAAATCGCAAATGCGCGTGGCAGCATGTATTAATATTTTGAATGGTAAAATTTAGTATACTGAAGTGGCAAAAATTGCCTTTTGTGAAAGCACCGATTACGTTCTCGCGATAAGTTAGAAATTTAATATTTGACGTAGTACACTCTCATTCTGAATTGTGTTTTTATATATATAATTGGTACTCTTTTCTCTGTTTTCATGTTACAATACGCCATTCTCTTTTTGAGTGTATAACCACGTAGTTGCACTTTCAAGCAAAAGAGACGAATGAAAAAAAGTTGAATTTTTTAACCAAATAGTTTAATTTTCAATCAAATGATCCAAATTTCGAGAAAAAAAAAGAATAAACTGCAACCAAAAACAGTTGCATCTTAGCCAAACAGTTGCATTTTCAAGGAAAATAGACGAATTTTGTTGGAAGACAGTTGAATTTTCAACCAAGAAAGATGACTTTTCTACCAAAAAAAGATTAATTTTCTATCCAAAAAGACGAATTTTAACAAAAAATAGTTGAATTTTCCAACAAAAATATGACTTCAACAAAATAGTTGAATTTTCAATAAAAGAATTAAATTTTCAACCAAATGATAAAATTTGTAACAAAAAAAGATGAATTCTAAACCAAAAATGTAATAGTAAACTTGTCAACCAAATATAATTAACTGTCATCCAAAAATAGTTGGATTTTCTCATTGTGTTCTATTAATTCAGTTCGCATTTGAGCAAAAAAAAACAGTATGTGGCAGTGGGGCCACACGGCAGAAGTGAAACATTGATGGATTAACTTTGAAATTTTTCGTGAGGAATCATCATGAGTTTTGAGAAGATCTCATGGTAAGAGAGTGCAGAGAGAGAGAGAGAGAGAGAGCATATACAAGTTTTGGTTGGAGTGACAGTAGTGGGGATATCGAAGAGGAATCTTTAGAGTTTAGACCAGGCCTGCCCAAGTAGGGGCAAACTGCTCATTTTCCAGATGGGGATTTAACACCACCACCGACCTCTATTCATTCAACTTCACGACAGCGACCACCCCCCAAGCCTCTGGACCTGTGAAAAGGGACGTGGTGGTGGAACTCGAACATGTGGTGAACGAGCAGTTTTCCCCTACTTGGGCAGGCCTGGTTTAGACTTTAGAGCCACACAGGCGCACAAAAGGAAGACGTGAGTAGAGAGAGAAGGTATAGACTATAGAGTATAGAAAGCATACATGAGAGGGAGAGGGAGAGGGAGAGGG
>CAKNYM010052991.1:487321-505025 GCA_932195095.1 Andricus curvator
GAGGGAGAGGGAGAGGGAGAGGGAGAGGGAGAGGGAGAGGGATTTTATAAATAACGAGAAAAGAGGGGAATAGGGTAATGAGTGTGAAATAAGTCTTTTCCTTTAAATAAGTGACTATAGTGATTAATTCTTTATAAAGTGACTTGAAAAAAAAGTGACTAAAAGTGACTCAAGTGCTCTGCAAATATCTTATTTTCAACTCACAAACTAAAAAATCAACAAACTTTTTTTAATTTAGTAATAAAATAAAACAACATTTTTTTCTTTCTATGAAAAGGAAAATATTTTTGTTACTTATCAACTGTTCCGCTTCTTTCTCTGATTACGATTTATTACTAGTCATATACTTATGTCGTTACCTGACCTCTTATTGTTCGATTTCAATACGATTATGGCTCTGACGAATGCTCAACTGCTCAGCCTGTTACCTGATTCTTGAATTCTTGTTCTGCAAAGCTGCATTTTTGTGAGAATTTTTTTCAATAATCTGATGCAAATTGAAGATTATAAGGCCTAACAAAAAGAATATTTCCTCAAAAATAAAAAAGATGAAAAGAATATAAAGCAGAAGACAAAAAGTCTCTTCATACGAAGCCAATGTATGCCCTTGACCGAGAAAATTTGTTTCTTGGCTACATGCTACATTTGCTCATTTTTCCCGACGTTTTATTTCCAAGAAGAAGTAAGTAAGAAGATAGATTCATTTTTGCCAGGAGGTTTTTAACAAGAACTTTTTGCTGTGACGCCTGAGGGCAAAAAAGTTGGCTCATTTTAGTGAACGTTCTAGTTTAGTTAATGCCAGAAAAGTGTTTTTACCCAACGAATAATAAGTTATCTGCTTATGTGTTTTCATCAAAGTTGTAAAATTTTTTTAATCTACATTAAACCATACACAACTCAATGACATAAAATGTATTCCTGCTTCTCGAGACGAGTTGCTTCATGTAATTCAAACACTCTTATCTTTATCACGTTTAGATAAAATTTAAGAAACAAGATCTGGATTCAAGATTGAATTGTGCAAATTTACACAGGTGAAAATCCAAAAATTGAGAATACCCGTGTGGAAATTGTTAACCTTTCTAGACTAGAGACCCTACATTCCTACAAAGGTCCTCGCAAGCAGGCGCGGATCTACAATGGTGGCGAAAATGGCGATCGCCCCCCCCCCACCCCCAGGATTTTCTGACTTACCAACTTTTTTTCTTTTTCACTGAGAAATGAAGAAAAGCTATAAAAAGTATCTTCTTTCATAATGGCAAAAATAATTTAAAAGTGTTAATTAACACTTAAAAGATTGCAAAATGTATAAAATAATATTAAATGTGTAAAATAGTATATATACACAGCATGTGTATACAATTTTCTGCCCTCCCCCCCCCCCCAGGACACTTCTCTGGATCAGCACCTGCTCGCAAAGGCCTACAGCATTTGCCCCTTTCATCGTCACAAAAAAAATTTTAGTCCGATCACCAGATTACAATTTTATCATTAAATTATTAAGAGATCTATCAGGGCCGATTTTTGAAAACATGTTGACTTTTAACGTTGCATGTTGAAAAGAAATTTTATTAACAAATTGTGAAAATTATCAGGGCCGAACTGGGATAGAAAAACGGCCCGCGAAAAATGGTTAAAACAAATGGCTGAGAATCAAGAAGGGGTCCCATCCTGCAAGTCTAACGGCTCAAATTGCTTAAGTAGTACCAGCCCACCGGGATGTTTTCCGAAATCCAACCTTAACAATCCGGGCCCAAAAATTATGCATTTGCCTTGAAACTGTATTACGGTATTGTATCTAGTTGCCACAGAAAAGATGATTTTTAATCATGAAAATTTGTCATCCAATATTATTAGTTAAAACTAGAAATAAATCATATAAACAAATGCACAGTGAATACATTTATGGACAGATAGAGATCGTTTTTCTTCCATGAAAAAAACGATCGCAATTGTTTTTAAATTAAGGCCATCACAATATTTATTGATGAATTTTTGTTACATCAGAAGATGAAAATTTGTCATTCATTTGTTAATATTGTAAACAAATCATCGATATTGGTTATATAATTTGTTTATTAAATTAACCAATAGTATTGCATGACAAAAATTCAGCATCAAAAACCACAGAAAATATAATTTAAAGACAATTGTAAGAAAAACCGATTTCTTTCTGTCCATAAATGCACTCTCAGTGCATTTGTGTATACAGGGTGTCCAAAAAGTCCCGGGACGGATAAATATTTCCTCAGATAAGATATTTTTCAGGGCGGTCAAGGTCATTCTTGAAGGAACTTTCAACAAGGAATTCAATGTTGACCTTTATTTTGATCTTGACCATGACCTTCACGGTCATTTCAAGGTCTAATTGATTTTTTAAAATGGGAACCTCTATTTTTGACCCCGGGAACTGAGAGAGCGGAAAATTTTACGTCCAGATATGACCTTGACAAGTCGAAAATTTGACCTGGGAAGGTCATGGCAAGGTCAAACAACGTACAGCAGAATGACTCGACCAGCATGCATTTATGAAGAAAATGTTCAACGCAAGAGTTGTAGCATTTTATACTCCCGATCGATTGGTGACTTTGACCTTGTCTATGACCAGAACCTTCACCAGGACATTTTCTTCAAAAATGCATGCCAGTCGAGTTATCCTGCTGCACGTTGCTTGACCTTGCCCTGACCTTTCCAGGTCAAACTTTCCATTTGTCAAGGTCATATCTGGACGTAAAATTTTCCGCTCTCTCAGTTCCCGGGGTCAAAAATAGATGTTCCCATTTAAAAAAATCAATTAGACCTTGACATGACCGTGAAGGTCATGGTCAAGATCAAAATAAAGGTCACCATTGAATTCCTTGTTGAAAGTTCCTTCAAGAATGACCTTGACCGCCCTGAAAAATATCTTACCTGAGGAAATATTTAGCCGTCCCGGGACTTTTTGGACACCCGGTATAACATATATTAAAAAAAATATCAGATGACAACAATAATTCATCAGTAAACATCACATTCAATATAATTTAAGGACAACTGAATGAAACAAAGATTTCGTTCTGTCTATAAATGCGCTCCCAGTGCATTTTTTAAATATAATTTGTTTATAAAGTTAACAAATAGTTTCGGACAAAAGTGTTCATACCCGCGTATGACCTCTTCGATAAAATCAACCATCTACAAGGCACTCACAAATATACATTGAAAACGAAAAATCCATAATGTTGAAAATTTACTATGTAACTTGCTTCTAACAAATCAACTATTATGAGTTAAATATACATGCTATTCGCTCTTTGCATTAAAATAAAAATTTAAAGAAACAAACATTCAAAAATGTGGAACATTCCGATTGAAAAGAAAAGTAGGGGAGAGTGGGACTAAGCCGACACTTGCTTTTTTAAAGAAAAATATAAAGCGTGTGAACTTGGTTTTTCTAATCAAAGTGGGCCCTAATACCCTATCTTGATCGACAGAGTTTTATGGCATTCTACATCACATGGCACATTTTATGACATAAAAAGTGTTTTTGGAGGTCAACAGTTTTTTCCGACGCGTGTGGAAAAATGCGTTTTTCTTTTGTATATCATCGTCCACTATAATCAAGGTATATTCATATTACGTAAAAAAAAGGTGCTGAACATGAATGTGTTGTTAAATTTTGATTTTCCGATTATTTTCAATGATTTTCGGATACCAATGTACGGATACCTACAGGATACAGACAGATATAGACATACATACATACAGGCAGGCACCTTATTAAAAATCGTTTTTTCTGACTCATGGGGTCTCAAAACGTGAAGCTTTGATGAAAAACGTCGAAGTCCAATTTTACATAAAACTAATACCTTCTCATTATAGGATGAGAATGTAAACAATTGTTGTTTGAAAACGTATTAGGTATTGTTGGATCGAGAATTTAGTTGGCTACAATAATAAAAATAAAAAAATATGCCCGTTTCTTTCTTCAAACATTATAGTCAAATGTCGATCTTCCACTACTTAAATTTTTTACAAATATTAATTGATAAACAAAGTATCGCACTTCAAAATCAAAAGCAACAATTTGTAACCAACTAAATTCTCGATCCAAAAATACCGAATGCATTTTCAAACAATTTTTTTCAATTAAAAAACGACTTGAAAAAAAGTGTCGGCTTAGCCCCCCCCCCCCCCCCCCTACAATTAACTAATCCAGTATTGACAGAAGTTATCTACACGCCTACTTTTTGAGCTGTTGCAAAATTGCCTTAATTTTTATAATATTAACATGACAATTTTTCTCTCATAATTTCGAAAAATTGGAATAACTCTGGAAACAATTAACATTTTTCAATGTTCTTTGGCTCATTTCAAAGTTAAGTCTCCATAGTATCTTGATGAATTGTTAGCATATTTTTAGATTTTTACATTCTTATTATTTATTATTAAGAATGTATTAGAATTTTCCGAAATTTAACACTACATTTTTTCAACGAATCTTATGACTTTTTTCCGATAAAAAGAAAAAGATCAGGGTTATAGAATTTTTATCGCACAAACAATAATGAAAAATCAAAAATTCAATTTTTCGTCAAACTATGCAAGATACGAAAAAAGATGAACAGGCAAAAACTGTGCTCCCAGAAAAGATCTACAAATTTGTTGAGAATCACTTCTTGATAGGACGCGTAGTTTTTTTTTTATTTGTAAAAATCAATAATAAAACTAAAAAAAATAGTTTTTGGACAAACGACACAAGCTATGAAAAAAATTAGTAAACAAAAATTGTGCACCAAAAACACATCTACATATTTTTTATGAATCACTTTTTGCTAGGAAGCTATGAAGCCCACAAGCCCACTAGCTATGAAAAAAATTAGTAAACAAAAATTGTGCACCAATAACACATCTACACATTTTTTATGAATCACTTTTTGATAGGACGCGTAGTTTTCGTTTTGATCGTAAAAAATAACATTAAAAGTAAAAATGAAAAATGTATGGAAAAACGACAAAAGGTACGAAAAAAAATTTATAGACAAAAGTTGTTCACCGAAAAAAGAGATACAAATTTGTTATAATTTATTTTTTGATAGGCCGCCTAGTTTTTGTTTTACGCGTAATAAAATAACATTAAAAATTAAAAAATTAAATGTTTGGACAAACGACGCAAGCTACGAAAAAAATGTAAGGACAAAAGTTGTTCATCCAAAAAAGAACTACAAGTTTATTATTAATTATTTTTACATTCTCATCGTTTATGATTGACAAAGTATGAGAATTGTCCGAAAGACACCACAGCTTTTCTACGGATCTCCACGTTTTGAGACCCCCTGAAGCCGAAAATCAAGTTTTGACGATGGCGACGGTCTGTTCATCCGTCCGTCCGTAAACACGATAACTCTCCAAAAAATGAAAGAATCAAATCTAGCTTTGGCACACTTTTGTAGGTCCTAAAAGACAGAACGAGTTCGTTAACCAGCATTCCTTGACCAACGGTTATGGATCTATCCATCGCAAATGCTATCCAAGAATCGAATACATATTTCGTTTTTACGCCAAACGACGACAGATACGTGAAAAAAGTTTAAAAGAAGAATTGAAGGTATTCAAAATATCTACAATTTTTGTTTCAACCATTTTTCAATTTTTCAATCATTTTTTGGTTTTATGCATCTAAAATGAATAAGCAGAAAATATTTAAGCCAAGCGACGACAGATAAGTAAAAAAGTTTTAGAGAAGAATTGTAGCTTTTTAAAAGACTTATAATTTTTCTCTTGACCATTTTTTTATAAGACTTGATATTTTGTTTTTATTTTTTTGAAAATACTACGAAAAAAATATAAAATTCAAATTTTGAGCCAAAGGAAGCAAAATATGGGAAAAAGTATCAAAAATACTATGAAAAAAATAGAAAATTCAAATTTTGAGCCAATCGACGTGAGATGCGAAAAAAGTCTTGAGGAGCAATTATACCTTTCAAAAAATCCTACAAAATTTGTTTCCGCCATTTTTTGATACTATACTTTTCATTTTGGTTTTATTTCTTGAAAATACTATGGGAAAATCCTAAATTTAAATTTTGAACCAAACCCCGCAAAATACGAGAAAAATTCTTAAAGAGCAAATTATAGCTTTTAAAAAGTCCTACAAAATTTCTTTTAACAATTTTTTAATAGGACTTGTCATTTTGGTTTTATGTATCGAAAAGACTAGGCAGAAAATCGAAAATTACAATTTTGAGCCAAATGACGCAAAATATGGGAAAAGTTTTTGGGGGAATTTCAGCGTTTAAAAATTCCTACAACATTTCTTTGAACCACTTTTTGACATAACTCTTCGTTCTTAATTTATTTATTGAAACTGATATGCACAAATCGCAAATTCCAATATTAAGCCAATAAAAGACGCGAGGTACGTAAACAATTTAAAAGAAGGCTTGTAGGATATTTTGTTTCATGCATCAAAAATAAGACGAAAACAAAAATCCTATTTTTAACATCAAAACGCGAAATAGAGAAGAATGTCTGAAGAAAGGATTGTAGTTTTTTCTTGTAAGGTAATTCAGAAAAAAAATATACATTTGCAAATGTCTGTCAAAAATTGAACGCGCAGCGCGAGTGCCACGATCAGAATGTGTACCTCAAAACTTAAAACCTACAGAGTTTTGAGCAACTTAATCTTTAACTATACTTAATTACGTAGAAAATTCAGAATATGAAGGCGCATATAAATAGTGGAATCTAAAAGAGATCTTTTTGATGAGTTTCATTCAAGCATTCCAAGTGCAAAGAAGAAGTTTACTCTGTATCAAAATAAATTTGATTGAATGTTTAAATTTCATCCAGTAACGTATGTCCCTTTACATATTTTTTTCACTTTTATGGCGATATATCAATTGCGAGCGCGGATAGCACTCGGATGGGTGACCATCTGCGACTTACGACCGGGTTATGTATTCGCTGCGTTACTAATGTCCAGCAGAAGGTTTGACGTCCAGGATGATTGTGTGCATTCGATGGGTAGAGTCGAATGTCTGCCGTCAAACTCGACTGTTGAAAAACCGCCTGAACTCGGGAAGTGTTTTTCTTCAGTTTTCCTCTCCCCTGGTCAAACGTCCAGACAAATGCGAGTACTTCTAATAAAGTCGGATGCAGCCGCAGGTTATCACTGGTTGTGATTAAATTCATACAGTGATTCTAAGCCCACCTTAGAATGAAAAATTTTCACAGGCCCAGTGAAGTGGAGTCATCTGGCGGTATATGTACTCATGGTAAAGGACTTAAATGATACTTTAGCAGCGAGGGTGACCCGCGTATAGACCTCTGTTTCACCGGTGGTTTAAAATAAAAATACTAGTACAATAGGTTCTAACCGCAATGTTACGGGACTTAAATGGACCAGCCTTACAAGAAAATAATCATTCATCACGTCTGATATTTGAGGTTAAGTTGACGCGTTCCATAATCGTACAGGGGAAACAGCGAATGCGCATATGTGAAGAACTATTATGATCATCTGATGATACACAAAAAAAACTGGATGATCACTGATGTTGCGCATTCGCTGTCAAGTCCTCCTATTGTATAAACGTCTACTTTCAGAACTAAAAAGACGCTGATAAATCGCGTAAATCATTCCTGCGTTATATAAAGATTATTTTTGGTTTCTATTTGTAATTATAGACTATAGAGTATTAAAAACTTTTTAAATGTCCACAAGTTTTTATGTCATCCAGTGAAAAACAGTTTTTCATCAAATATATGATTTAAGACTATAATTTTCCCATTTAAATTGTTTAAAAATTGAAGGTAAACATACTTCAAAATGTGCAAATTTCATTAAACGTAAAGTGTCTTCATTTGGCCAAAATAACAAAACTAGAAGCCCTAGATCGTGTTGTAAATTTGAAAGAACTTTATTATTCGTGTAATTTAATATATAAACATGTTAATCAGTCATAATAGATTTAAAATGGTAGAATGATAGTTTGTAGCTTTATTCAAAAATTAATAAAATAATAACACATCCTGTATATGGCTATATCAATGCCAGCAATAAAGTAGGGTTAATCTAGCCTTAAATATGGTTGTACCGCCTATTCATTACATGGAGGCCATAACTGCAGTTCTATTAGAGCTATAGATTAGCTAGAGGCTAGAGCTAGAGCATCGTCTTTTTTTAGATTTTTAAGAAAATTCAGTCTACCTTAACTTATTTTGTAACAAATTTGAACTGTGATGTACAGGATTTGAGTTATTTAAGGAGAACTAAAATGGAAAATTGTTTGATACAAAAAAAAGATTCGACAACTGTGTATCTTCTAAACTATTAGAGGTGTAATGTTCTATATCTTTTTTAGTTTTGCAGGGAATTGTATGCCCTTCAATTCTCGTATAGCATACTGTAGCATTAGGATGCAACAGAAAGGAGCAATTTTGAAAAAACTTAATTTTTTCAACTTTTCCCCTTACTTTTTAAACATTTTATATAGGGATTTGGTTATTGCAAATTGTTTAAAATATAGAACCTCTCTTTATAGGTGCCAAAATAAAGAGCGTATGCCATTCGTTCACCACTTTAGTGTTTTTTCCACAATACTATACTTAATACCCCTACCCCTCACAAATAATAAAAAATTGAGTTTTTCCGAAAACGCCTCCAAAAGATTTTTTTTTCATTTTACTTTCAAAATAATCGTGAGGTATTACAATAATGAGAACAGAAAAAATCCGAGAGGTGCAAGACCTTTTGGGTTAAGTTTCAGCGAAGCCCACCGAGCGATTTAAAAAAAAAAAAGGGATTTTTTTTCCAGTAAACGAACAAATTGGAGCACAGTGTGTCTCGAGTAACTTCAGCCTAAAAGGACTCTCGTCTTTTATTTTTTAAATCTAATTTCTGTGATACCCTGGGATCATGTTAACACAAAAAAAAAATCCCTATGGGAATTTTTCAATAAACTTGATTTTTCTTTGGAGGTTATTATTTATATTTTCATAGAAATAACTCCAATGTGGAGCTTTTTTAACTTGAAGTATGTGATTTGGCGTCAACAAAAAAAATCTCTAAATGTTAAATACCTTTCGATACCTTTTACTTCTTATAGTTAGGTATATATGGCCTTCAAAACTTATTTTTTGGTGAAAAAATTGTCCGAATTTTTTTTTAATTTAATTTTTGTAAATTAGCTCATGTAATGTGCATCGTAGATGAAATTTATAATTAAAGTACACTTAATTTCCAGCAAATATAAAAAAAGTTCTATCTCTGATACATCCGAAGTTACAGCAACCTGAAAAATACTCTTTTTCATCACACAATATAATTAGAGAAGGAAGTACGGTGGATTAAAATTGAAATTAACTTCTTTCAGTTTTACAGGAAATTGTACGTACTTTTATTATCAAAAAACAACCTTTTTCATGAAGTGCACCACAAACAAGTTATTACAAAAAACCTAAATGCCTGACCAAATGTTATAAAAAAGGGTATATGTTTTCAGACGCAGTAACTTCGGATGTATGAGAGATAGAACATTTTTTATACTTGCTTTAGATAAAGGATGCTTTGTAAAGGGGAAAATAAAAATAAACTGATTAAAACAATAGGTAAAATTTTTCCACAGGTATTTAACATTTAAAGCCTTTTTTGGTCGCCAAATTACACATTTTAAGCCAAAAAAGCTTCAATTTGAAGTTATTTCCATGGAAATATACATAATAACCGCCACATAAAAAAATTAAAAAATCAAGTTCATTCAAAAACCCCCCTAAGAATTTTTTTTGGTCTGAACATGATCGTGAGCGTGAAGTATCACAGAAATGAGATTAGAAAAACACAAGAAGTGAGAGCCCTTTTGGGTTGAAAATTGAAATCACTCGAGACATACCGTGGGGGTGATCGATTACCAAAAATAAAAAATACATTTTGAACAGGTATATACTACCATCGGAAATTGTCGGTACGATCAAAGATCTCAAATTCATACCATTTACACGGAGAAAAATGGATGTTTAAACGTACCGTCTAGATTTTCAGGGTTAACATATTTTATGTTTAACTATAGGACAGCAATCTAGATGTTCAAAGTTAGGATCTGTAGATATTAAAAAGTGAGATGTTACTCAGAAACATCCAAAATGTTCAACCTGAAATATCCGAAATATTACATGTATGGTTATGTCAACTAACGTCTGTAAATACTTGAGGAATTTACTTATTTCTGAGCACTTAAGGAATTAATTGATAACTTATTTGTGAATTTAAAACTAAACTTGAATTTTCGTACATGAACGAAAAACTGATACAGAGTATGAAATACCGATCAGATAAGACATTCAGTCTAGCTGAGGTTATGTTTAATATTTTTAATTCAAAATAAAAAATAAAAACGGGGTAAGTAAGCTGAGAACGAATAATATGTAATCTGCATTTAAAATTCTATCTATTTGAGGTTACTTAAACTCATATTTTATTATAAATTCACAAACATTTTGTCAAATCACGTGTCAAATGTTCAAAGGTGTTCGAGTCAATATAACCTCAAACTTAAGAACATTGTTCCGTCGTGTAGACAGACAGAAGTCGTTATACAATTTTAATTAAGGATAGCTAATTTTTATTCTTTGAAAATGTTCAAAAATTGTAATATTCCATAATTGTAATATCGAAATTATATAGCCGTCAAATATAGTCGTGAAATTCTAATGCACAATGCGCGTGCGTTCAGATGATTTTAACATCTGAATATGTTACAGTTTAACATAAAAATATGTTTACGCCGAACATCTCAAAAAGATAGTAGATGTTTGGCATGAATATCTGCATGTTAGGCGGAACAATCTTACCCTTTGAACATCTACATTTAAACATCCATTTTTCTCCGTAGTAGGAGTCGGACTGAAAATGTCCAAGCCTCAAATGTCAAATTTCAGTCTGCGATTACTGCTGTCGACCGCGAGAGCGGTGGTCGCCGAGAATTTCTTAGATTTTGTTTCTTAACTTCTACTCGTGCTGTGACTTAGGATACTTGAGGAAAAAAACTGAAATTAAGAGGACGTATTCTGTGAAATCTCGCCTTCAATTTAAGCCTATAAAACTTAAGAAATATTCAGGGGTTCCCAAGACATGACAATAAATGTCCAAGCGTTTCTGCGTCGAGTCTCAGTCGGCGAGCATCGCAGACGGCCAGACTCGCTGCTAAAGTTACTAAAATTCGGCGCAGACACGCTTGGACATTTTTAGTCTTATTTCGAGAACCCGTGACGATTTTTCAAGTTTTATTAGCTTAAATTAAAGATAAGACTTCAAATAATAATTGATATGAATTTAAGATTTTTGCTACAACTTTCCTAGGTCATGTCACAAGTTGAATTCGACGTACAAACTTCGAGAAATTCTTGATTTTTTTTCAATTTTCTCACGCACTACATTCTCTCCAAAAGATCGCAAATACTTATCTTAGGCCTTAATTGACGCATAATTTGATAAGCTTTCTAACGGTTTTTTTTTAAAAGTTTCTCGCTCCATTTTTGAACGAGTAATCACGTTTCAAAGTCAGCAGAGATTTTTAATAGTACTTTCGCTGATCGTACCGACAATTTCCGACGATAGTGTAAATTTGGACCATCCTAGTGCCTTATATTGCCTCGAATCAAATAATCAATCCTTCAAGAAACAATACCTTTAAAAGTACGTTTTTTATCACCAATGCATTTAATTAGCAGCGCATTGATGCGTTCCCGCGCGGTAATGGTTAGTACCTCTAGCATCGCTGTTGAGGCGCCGCGCCGGGTCGTATAAGAAAGGAGCCCGCAATTACGTAAATTGCTCGGCGTGCACGTCAATCCCCTCCACGTGCTGACTCCACCCCGGACGAGCAGCTATCCACTCAATTGCTAGCAGGTCACTCGTCCACAATCTATATACGTATTGTATATATTCTCTATCTCTGTAGGTTTATACCTATTCCATAGAAGTATATAGTACTCACTATGCCTATGTATACATATATACACATACATAGTTGTCATACATATGCAACGAGAAGAAACACTAATACTCTAATACTTTATTTCACCCTCAAAGCCACCTGAATATGAGGGGTCTTTCCCCTTCCTTATCAAAATATACCATGCTGCACGGAGCAGGTCCAGCTAAGAGAAAGAGCGAATCTGCGCACGCAAGAAATTGGGCTAATCGCATTTTATCCATCCAAGACTCTATATAGTATTCTATTCGTTCAACACATATATCTACGTCGTCGATCGTAGCAAAAGACATGAACATGAACGTCGCGGATTTCGCACATGCGCTGATTTTATCCCCTCCTATAGACTCACGATAGTAGATAGAGTACTAGGCGAAAAATATGTTTACCCCCCTCTCAGATTAAATTCTCAGCGAGGTCTTAGGGGTGCGATCAATCTTTGATTGCGATTATAATTAAACTCGAGGTCCAGGATATTGCATTATCGGACTATTGCTATCGAGAATTTATTCTCGTTTGCTAAATATGCGGATTGAAGCATGGAAAGTGCATTTGAATACAATGAGACCGATATAAAAATGGAAGTCGTTTGGCGAAAAAACTAGTCAATGAGAGGGACATAAATTAGTTCGAGTTGGCGATCAATTTGATTTGAAATTTATGAAGAATTTAGAAGGAGATTATGTATGTTAATCAAAAATTGACTCGTTTAATTTATATTGCAAATAGTAAATTACAACAAAAAAACTTATAACGCATATTATTATAAATTGTAGTTGAAACGATATCTATAGATAAAATAGAATTGCGAAAAAATATTGTATTCATTTAACCTTTCGGAATTTCAGGTACATCGGTATTTCAGTATTTTCCTAAAATACTTTAAAATAATTATGAAACGAGCGGTAATCACAATATAATTGTATTAATTACTGGTTACGGACTTTAGCGTAATACCTGTTCTAGAATTCTTTTGTTCTTTTCATACATTCTTTGAATTCCTTTGAATTTACCTTGAATTCTTTGGAAACCCCTTGATTCCATTTTAATTCTTTTGAATTCTTATGAGTGAACCGTAAATTAAGGGGGCTTATTCCACGAGTTCCATTTTCCTGCGGTTTTGGGGGGGGGGGGGGGGGGGGGGCATTTTCTGACGTTTTCTATAGCTGTTCGCCATTGTGTGGCACTATGTTGCTTCCCCCCCGCCCATAAAAAACCACGTGGTTTATGGAAGGTGCCTCAGATACTTCAGATAATTTTATCGAGATGAATACATTCAGTTGCTGGATTAAAGTGAATACTTGAATCTTAATAACTACACGGAAAAAATTAGACATTGAATCACGAAAATATCGGTATGAATAGGGACAGTGCAATATTTTCATGATCCAAGGAAATTTGTCATGTTTCATGAAATATGAAAATGTACTTGAATGACGAAAACCTACTTTCTTCAATCTATATAGTACATATTCATACATGTATCAACGAAATTTAAAAAAAAAATCAGCATGTTTTTTTTTTTTGCTTAAATCAATTAGGAGGACAAAAAATAATATTCTGTCAGAGCGAGGGGTTCACAGCTCGATTTCACGCCAGTGACTTCAGCAAAGGTGTACACCTGACTTCACGAGTTGTTAACCCCTCGTGTCCAAATATTTACATTTTTTATAACAAATTAACAATTTATTTATTTTTTTTGCAGAAATGAGAAGATCATATGTAAATTACGCAAGAACAATCAAAACAAACTTTGAAAAGTCATTTAAATGAGCGGTCTACACGAATAATGATTTGAAAACTTCATCGATTATCTCGGTTTGCTCTTTTTCTATAGATCCTGCTTTCTTATACAATACCACAGCAGTGCACATAACCCATTATCGCCGAAAATGCCAAAGACAGGTTTGATTTTCGAAAATTTTCAATTATTTTCTTTTTTTTATGCTCTGAATTATAGGCCAGGTGAGAAATTTTGCCAACACCCCCAAGAGTCACCCTTATTATGTGCACATATAAAATGTTAAAAACGACAAGTTTGATTTTCGTTATTTGGCAATTGAAAATATTATATTGTCCGTATTACTAACTATATATTCTTGATTAATTATTAATTATTTTTCTGCGTATGGTAACGACTGCTTTACATTTTTAATATGGCAATGGGCATCATCAAGTTCGTTGCTCTATAAAATTTGAATTAGTGAGAAATGGGTCACTGAAATAATAAACCCATGAAATATTAAACAGACGCAGATTTATATTTTATCAGTTTATTCATTTTAATCCGACTTAATTTACATCAAAAGTCTGTAAAATGTGTTGTCTATATTATCCAATAATTCTACCAATCACAGAAAAAACTGGGGTTTTTATTAGAACCAATTTTTGGTTCTATAAAGGATCTGCAACAAAAAGGAACCTCTCTTGCTGAAAAGGAACCCAAAATAATAAATGGTTTCTAAATGAACCCAAAGTATGGCTTGAAATGGTTCTAATAGAGCCTTTTTGTCATTTCTGCCTTGACTCACTTCAAAGATTTTACAAGTTAATGATGCACATTTTGCTTTATAGTAAGTATGTATACCATTAAGCCATTTCCCTTTCAGGGTAGGCGTGACACTACCCGATTCGGGTAGTGTTTCTAGGTGGATAGTTTCTTGTAGTAAATAACTACTACAAGCGTGGGCTCACCACACCCACGATGTGCCAACAGCACGCAGTATTCTCGAATGGTCACCCATCCAAGTACTAACCGCGCCCAATGCTGCTTAACTTCAGTGATCTGACGAGAACTGGTTATTTCAGCGTGGTATCGCCGTTAATTAATTCGAATTAAATTTAGATTCAAATTCAGATAGTTTTGTAGAGTTACATACCACGCTGAAAAACCCAGTTCTCGTCAGATCACTGAAGTTAAGCAGCGTTGGGCGCGGTTAGCACTTGGATGGGTGACCATTCGAGAAAACTGAGTGCTGTTGGCACATCGTGGGTGTGGTGAGCCCACACTTGTAGTTATTTACTACAAGTTATCAACCTAGAAACACTACCCGAATCGGGTAGTGTCACGCCTACCCCGAAAGGGAAATGGCTTAATGGTATACACATCAAAATGAATTTCTTTACTTTAAAATTTTCGTAAGTTTTGACCCCCCCCCATCTTACCTGATTTTTTTCGACAAAATTTGTTTGGTGAATTTATTTTTTTATTTATTATTTCGTGAATTTATGATTATAACATTTATCACTGGCAATCTTTATTGCTGATAATACTGTTACAATTATAAATTTGAAAATCCTCACATATACAGTTCTGAAAGTAAGTTGAAGGCAACCTGAAATAACATGTAAGGCTTTCGTTGACTAAAATTAAGAAGTATGCCTTACTGAATTTCAGGTTGACTCTACCTTAATCAAGGAACGCACATTGTTCTTTGTCCAGATTGTCATCGAAAACTATCATTGTATAGTGGTGTTAACATAAATGAAAAAGTGAGTCTTCGAGATTCTTGGTGCAGACAAAGTGTTCTACTTGCGAATTTATAGAAAATCGAAAAGGATTTTATGAAGATTATGTTTATAATTTATGTGATTTCAGACTAGGGCTCACGGGTTACAGGAGGGGGGGGGGGGGGAGGCGAGGAGATGCATAATTTCAGTATAAACATGTGACTTACTTTCAGCAAGCAGAGTCCTTAATTCAATGTAATTTCAAACGTACACTACCTTTTCAGTATATAAATATCGTCTTAATTTCAGGTCTTTATTACCTTAATTTCAGGTCTTTAATACCTTAATTTTATACCTTTACTGCCTGAATTTCAGTCTTTTTGTTTGCTTACTTTCATGATTAAAACAAATTCTTAATTTCAGGGTTCATATGCTTCTTTTTGTTACACCTTAAAATAATTCCAATTTTCGACTTAAATTAAGTGTTTGTTTTTTCTGTGTATTGGATTCTACACATGGATTTCTATGTAAAACCCGTATAGGTAAATTCAGACAAGAAATGGAATAGGAACCTATATTGGTTCCCATATAGGGCCCCATGTAGAGATTTTCTGAAAGGTGAAGTCAAATAAATTTTTTTACACATACTATATTTTTACAGGGGGGCCACTGAAACTTAAAAAAATCCAGGCTATTTCCCTGTCAAAAATTACATTTTTCCCAGTTGAATTTTAAGCGTTTATATTAATAATTATTCAATAATAAATGCTTTATTGTATACATTTTGAAAATAATTAAACATTTTAGAACTGTAAGATAAAATATCTAATGTAAATTATTTTTACAGTGATTTAAGACTTCACAGCCCAAAATGCTCTCAAAACAGGGGAAATAGGATGACTTTTGAACAGAATAGAAGAATAAATTCTTTTCAATAACATTAATGCAGGTACCATATTCCTAAGATTTGAAATGGAATATATTGCTTTTCAATAACATCGTATAATTTTCAACCAAGAAAGATTCAATTTTAATAGTTCAATTTTCAACAAAAAAATTGATTTTCACATAAATAGTTGCATGTACAACTGAATAGTTGAACTTTCGAGAAAAGGAGACGAATTATTAAACAGAAAGATGAATTTTTAACCAAAAGGTTGAATTTTCAAACAAAAAAGATGAAATTTCAACAAGAACAGTTGCATTTGTAACCAAAACGCAGTGAAACAGTTAAATTTTTAAGTTTTAAGCCAAAAAGACGAATGTTTTGTAGCATAATTTTTAATTGCATAATTATTTTATTTGAGGCAAATATTCCAAAGTAGACGAGAGTATAGAGAGAGTATAGAGAGTTCACCAATCACTATTATAATATGTAAGAGACAACGAGCACCATTAAAAGAGATGAATGATTTAAGGGGACACTGAAAAATGTGGTTTAGCTGTCCCAGCTATACGTTTAGGTCGATTATGTCTTCTAATAAAAATTAAAATATAGCTGTGTTACTTAAATTTCTAGCTGTGTCACCTGAATATCTACTTGTTTTAGCTAATTTTGCCCACTACAAATTATCTAGCTAATTTATCTAGATAATTTCTAGATGGCAAAATTTAGCTAAAACAGCTAGATATTTAGGTAACACAGCTATATTTTCTTAGAAGACGAAATCCAGCTAAAAGTCTAGCTGGGACAGCTAAATCATTTTTTCCAGTGGAGTGGGAAAATCGCACATCTGTATGGGGCGTACTGAGCGTTCACGTAATCTATAGGTTATTGACGAGAGTAGTTACAAAAAAAATCTGTTTTCTGCCAAATAATATTTTAACCCGTTAACGCCGAGAATGCCCCTTTGGGTACACCACTCTTTCTTCTTTCCGATGGTGGGCATGAAAATGTGATAAAATGTTGTTAACTACGGGAAAATATTGTTTAAACAAAACAAAAACACGATTTTTTCTAATTTTTTAAATGTAAAATCGAGTTTTCTGAATGGTTCCCAGTGTGCAATCTACTTGGAACCTCAATAACCGGTGGAATAAATGCCTAAGCTTTCACAATACATGGTTCCAAGATCAATTTTTTATCTTAGTGTGTTCAAAATGGCTCGTTAATGACAAAATTTTTGCGAAGACATTCATGAATTTTTTTCTCAAAAAGTATGATCTTTTCAAGAAAGTGCGAAAGCAGAAAAAGTTCTTAGAATCACTCAAAGAATACGTGAGAATTTTTTCAGGAAGTTTTAAATTATTTTTTTGATTTTGCAATTTGTCAATTTTTGAAA
>CAKNYM010052992.1:0-14407 GCA_932195095.1 Andricus curvator
TAGGCGAGAGTGGTCTGTGGCGGCAAAGTTCAAAACAATTCTGAACAGCGACAATGAGTACTGTTTTTCTTTCACCAGATTTCCTATTTTCCAGAAAAAATCCGTATTTGATGCGAAACCCACGAATAAAGGAATCAATTTGATCAAACACGTGTCCCGCGTTGTGCGAGCAAATTTGAGATAATAATCATATATTAGCTTTATCAGCTAGTCGCGGGAACGGTTCGTGAGTTCGCTGCCAGGTGTCAGCAGTCAACGCCAGGGTGTAGGGTTAAATCCAATTCAATGATCAATATGCGGCCTACAACCCGCAAGTTCACTCGTAAGGATTAAGTGAATCAAGGTATTTTGAACATGATTAGCGACGTTTATTTTAGTATAAACTTTAGTAAAAGGTATTCAAGCCGAACGTGCGGACCACGTGTAGAACATTTTCACTGATTCGAATACAGAGTACACGATTTAAAGCCTGAAGCTCTTAATGTGAGTATAACGAATGCACATCATGCAATTAAACTTACGTGTTTGCCGCGCTGCATTTAAAATTTGCACAATCGACAACATAGTTATATATATATATATATATCATTGAACCATTTCCCTTTCAGGGTAGGCGTGACACTACCCGATTCGGGTAGTGTTTCTAGGTTTTTCTTGTAATTATAAATAACTACAAGTGTGAGCTCACCAAACCCACGATGTGCCAACAGCACTCATGTCAGTATTCTTGAATGGTCACCCATCCAAGTACTAACCGCGTCCAACGCTGCTTAACTTCAGTGATCTGACGAGAACTGGGGTTTTCAGCGTGGTATGGCCGTTGGCCATAGTTAATCATTAAAAACCTAGCTTTGGCTTATTTCTTGGAAGTTAAAAGAAAAGCTTAGCGTAAAGTCTTCAAACCAAGTTTTAAGAACAGGGTGAGAAATTGACGGGTCATTGTTTGAAGGGATGTTGCAAACATCCTCGCTTAAAAAGTAAGCAGTTTTCAAGTGCTCAACTGGAACTTGACGCGGCGTGCCGTTAACATTGATGTCATATACTCTATCCGAAGTACGATTAATAATCCTGTGGAGACCGGTGTACGGGCGTTCCAAAGATTTCTTAACAGTCTTAACACATTAGTGCACGAATTTAGGTCTTTATGAAAGAAGACTTTCTTTTTGTACTTATGACCAACAGGGACCGGTTTAACTTCCCGCATGTGCTCTCGAAACTCTTCGAGGAACGCGCGCCGGTCAGGTGAAAAATCTTCCGGTAAGATGAACCCGGCCGGAATCCGCAAAGTATTACCAAAAACATAATTAGCAGGGGAAGCACCCGTATCAAGAACGTTAGAACGTAAACCAAGCATCACCGTGGATAAAGTATAGGCCCAATTAACATTAGAATGGCAAATTATTGCCGCCTAAGGGTTCGATGCCAACGCTCAATCATTCCATTGGAAGAAGGATGTTACGATGTTGTATGGATTCTATGACATCCAATGAGCTGTAATGAAGCCTTAAATAATTGTGACTCAAATTGAGCACCCTAATCGGTGGTCAAAGTTTCTAGAGCACCATACCGAGATATCCAATGATCAACAAATGCCCTAGCAACGGTCAAGGCATCTAGATAGATAAACGTTTATTTTTCAGCCTGCTGGCTTTAAAAAATTGACCTGCTTACACTTCCCTTTTTTACAGAATTTTCTTAAAAACTAACCCGTAAAACTAACATCCATCCACACCTTATCTCTAATGCCGCTCACTCTTATCGCCTTGCCTTCCTCGCTTCGCCTCGGCTCGCACGCATGTCCCTACTTTCTCGCTTTGCCTCGCATTGCCAAACTCTGCCTCCGCGGCTAATACCTAATACCCTTTTGTCCCCCCTTTCATGGATCAATACATCTATGCTTATCCCACTCCTTTCCACCTCTACGCACTCCTCCAAACAGTGCTCCACTCTGGCATCCCCCTTCCCACATAGTTCACACATCCTCTTTTCCCTAGAGAGCCAGAACCTATTAAAACACTCCATGGACCCACATCTCATCCACGCAATAAGCTCCTGACTTCCTTTCTCTCCTTGCTCACACAAATATTGCGCTCTCGCCCCTGGCATAATCCACACATAGTTCCCGTTAAACCTTTACTCTCTTATTCTCTCTTCCCCTACTGTCTTCTCTCTCTCTCTCTCTCCAAGATGTTTTTCTTAACCAACTCAAATACCTTCCTTCCTCGTGCATCCTTCTCACTTCATCAATCTGCAGTCCATTTATTCTAAAATACCTTTCCCTTTCAATCTCCATCTTCCCACACCCTTTCCTGTCCTCCTTCTCCCACCAACACTCCCTAACCAGCTTATTTCCCCCCTTTTCCAAAAATTTCTCATCATATTTGTACGCCCGACTCCCCGCTAGAATCCCTAAACTAGTTATCCTCGTCTCCCTCCTGACAATATAATTAGGCGTGTTCCTTGCCAGCCCCCGGTTTCACTTTACATACCTCTCCTGTGTCCTATTTACCTCTTCACTTACCTTCCACCCCCACACCTCTACTCCATACAATAGCACACTCATCATTAGTTAGTCGAACAATTTCATTCTCCTTCCAAAATCATCAGCGAATAACTTATTTCCCAACCCCCACACCTACCTCATCACCACATTTACATTCCTAACTCTCTCTTTTATGTGACCATCCACTCCCCCATTCCTTCGCAACAACAAGCCCAGGTACACAAACTCTTTCACCTCCTGCACCGCCTTTCCCTTCCACTTCCACTCCCATTCCTTATCCCTTCCACCTCCTTTTCTGAACACCATAACCTTGGACTTTTCCGCATCCAGTTCTAACCTGTTCTTATCCAGGTATCTTCTCGACCTCTTCATCATCTCCTTTAAGGCCTCCTCGCTTCTTCCCAACAACCCTATGTCGTCTGCATACGCTATTGGCCAAATTCTAACCCCTCTTATCCTGACTCCTCCTACCACTCCGGCCTCCAGCTTACTTTCCATATCCGCAATTGAAATCCCAAAAAGCGTTGGGCTAAGCGGACAAACTTGCCTTAACCCCCTATCCATACAGAATCTCTCCGAAATCCCTTCCTTTCCTCCTTACCTTATCTTTGGTCTCTTCATATATCTCCCTTACCCTCTCGATCAGGCCTCTTTCCACTCCCATATCCTCCATCACCTCCCACAACCTACCCCTATCCACCAACGGCAACGCGGCTTTAAGATCCACAAAAAACGCGTACACTCTCGACCCCTTCTTCGCTAATTCTCTATCCACCACGTGCTGCAGAACGTAGATATTGCCGATAGTACTCCTACCCGCCCTAAAGCCCGCCTGCGTCTCCGGCAATATTCCTTTCTCCTCGACATCCTTCCGCAGCCTCTCGGCCACCACCATCCAATATACTTTATACGCCGTATTCATTAGCGTAATCTCTCTATGATTTTCCTGCCTATCCCTATCTTCTTTCTTATACCGTAGCACTATCAACCCTTCTCTCCACCCTCGTGGGAATCCCTCCCCCCTCCATACTTTCTTCAATACCTCCTTCAGCCTCTCCCTAACCTCTTGTGTACTGAACAGCCATGCTTCGTTCTCTACCACATCCAGCCCTGCTGCTTTTGAACTTTAAACTTCCTTACCTGTTTCTCTATCTCCTCGTTATTCAACTCCTGCATCCCTGCCTCCCCCGTTCTTCTAATCCTATTTATTATCTTCTAGACGTCCCCCTCTCTCTCAACATTTCCTAACTCCTCTTCAGGCTCTTTCTCCTTTTCCTGTTCTTTCTTCTTACACATGAATCTAAATCCCTTCCTCATTTCTATGTACTCCTCCCTTTTCGCGGTACCCTCTTTCCACTTCTTGTACTTCCTTTTCACCATATCATATTCCTTTATTCTTCTTTTTGAATACCTTCTTTTGCACGCACCCGTTCACTTTCTCTTTTAAATCCTCTCCTTCGAGGCGTACCTTCCCTAACTGCTCCTTATACTTCTCCATCGCCTCCCTTGTCCAGCTCACCCTCTCCCCCGTCGACACTTCTTCCCCACCTTGCCTTTTGCCGCTCTCACCCCTTGTCCACAACCTTAATGGCTGATGGTCGGATTCTGCCCTCCCTTGTACTGCGAATCTCTCCGTCTCCTCCCACCCTTGCATATTCATGACTACATAGATATCACCGATACCCGCACCTTACTTACATATGTGTATTCTAGCTCTTCGCCCCCAGTTGCCATACCATTGGCCACCGCCCAGCCTCTATCCTCCATCCAGTCCCTTAGAATCTCCCCCTCCTTATTTATTATTTTATCCTTCGATTTCCTTTCGAAGCTCTCCCCTTACCGGTAAACGCCCTCTTCCCTCCCCACCCTCGCATTAAAGTCCCCACCCAGTACCACCATACCCTCCTCTCTTTCGCCTAACAAGTCTTCCACCCTTTCTTTAATTCTTTCTATTCCATCCTTATTGTACACTCTCACGAACTTAAAAGTTACCCCTCCTATCTTGACTTCCCTTATTTGCACTCCCTCCCCCTCTTCCTGTCCGTGGGCTTCTTCCTCTAATCCATCTCTAACCCCCATTATAATTCCCCCACTAGCCCTTCCTTTCTTCTTTACTCTGACCGCCTCCTGGAGTCTCCACGTATACCCCCTTGGCAGCTTTAGCTCTATTCTATCCCATTTCTTTCTTCCTACCCACGTCTCTACCAGTCCCACAGCATCAAATTCCTGGATATACCTCCAGAACTCCTCATCCTTCTTCTTTACCCCTGCTATGTTCCAGTACAGCACCTTCACTACTCCTATACCCTGCATTACCCCCCCCCCCCACTTCCTACGAAACAAATTCCCCTGTACTTCCTGCAACACCTCTTTCTCGTCGTCCCACACCCACGTTTTCTCATCTATTTCTATTTTATGATACCCTACCTTCGCCGATTTCCCTTCACTCCTCTCCCTCCTAGCCCTGCCGTTCAGCATTCTCTGCACATCCCTTTCCTCTCTAGTCAAATCGCGATCGATGAAAACTTCCTTATCCTTTATCTTATTTTTATTTCGCATTACCCCAACGGCCATACCACCCTGAAAAAACCAGTTCTTGTCCGATCACTGAAGTTAAGCAGCGTCGGGCACTTGTAGTTATTTACTACAAGAAACTATCCACCTAGAAACACTCCCCGAATCCGGTAGTGTCACGCCTACCCTGAAAGGGAAACGGCTTAATGGTATACTACTACTACTACTACCCCCAACTTTTCTTCGCAGCTCTCCAACTCCACAACCGACACTTCTTTCTCCTTTCTCCCCTTCAACTTAAATTTCCCTACCCTTCCTTTAACCCACCCTATGCCCTCTTCCAAATACCTTTAATCTCGCCCCCCCCCCGTCACCTACTTCCATTTCCGCCCTGCCCTCCACCTTCTCAAGCCTTTTTCCCGTCCTTTCCTTCCACACCCTAATCTCCTCTTCCATATGCTTTATTTTAACTTCTTTTTCTTCCCTTACCCTCTCTAACGCTTCTACTCTCTCTCTCAGCTTTTTCACCTCCTTTTCCTATTTCGCATCTCTGATTCTCAAGTCCTCCCTAATGCCTTCCATCCGCTCCTTAGTCCCCCTTACGTCCTCCCTCAGCCCCCTGATCTCGCCTAACAGCATCCCGAGAGCCTCCTTCTCCGACTTCCCCTCCATTTGGGGGGGGGGGTGACCCATGTGTTATTGTTGTTGTTAGACTCTCTTGGCTGTCTCTCTTCCTCTTCAAGAGATCCTCCCCGTCACTTGCGCTAGACGCTCTCTCCCTTACCTTCTCGCTTCCTTCTTTTCCACAGTTCCGCTCTCTCCCCCTCCCCAACGCACCGCTCGACACCGGGCCACGCGCTGTTGGCCGTCGTGGCTTGTGGAAAATTTCCTCCCCGTCAATTTCACTACCAGCACTGCCAGTACTCTCGCTGCCCACGTCCCGCTCTGCCGTCGGTAACTGGGACCTCTCCATGCAGTACCTTCCGCAACCGACAGATGTCTCTGAAGCATGCCACCGTCTATCGCCGCCAAATTTTTCCTTTATTTCCCTTTTTTTAAATTCCTCACAGCCCCTGCAGACACCCCTTTCTCTCCCTTGACATCCCCCAACTCTTCGAGAACCACCCTTGACCCCTCGAAGGCCTAAGACTCCTGTCCACAAACTCCCCCGATTACTTGCCAACCTAACCTCACTTTCTCAATTTAACTAAATCCCACCTCACACCTACGCTGAAAATTACTTTTTATCGCCCCAATTCACCCCACACAACCCTACTCGCCTCCTAGGCTTCCACTGTCACACTCCACTCACACCGTCCACACAAATTCCGTAAAATCCTCTCACCACCTGTCACTGAACACTTTCTTACTTCCGCCACCAACATGCAAGTCCGGTCAAGGCCTCTATGTCTTTAAGTGGCACTGCCTCCGGGCAGCGTGAAAAGCGGTCAATTAACGTTAAGCAATACCTATAACCATCACTCGTTGGCAGTGGACCAACAATGTCCATATGCACGTGCAGAATCCTTTCCACAGGGGCGGCAAAGTCGGCAGGAGCAAGATGGTTGTATCTTGTTACCTTTGATTGTTGAAAATCAAGACAAGTTTTGCACCACGCTTTAATATCTTGATGCATCGAAGGCCACACGTAACGATTTAGAATTAATCGGTCTGAATCCTTTGCACCAGGATGGGCATTGTTATAAAAAAGCTTAAAGAGGCGTTCACGCAGAGAAACCGGAACAAACGGCCGAAGAGTCGCACCAGAAAGATCGCAAAAAACAGTTGTATGATCTGGGCCCCAAAATACCTTGGTTAATTTGAGGGAAAGATTAGGATCCGACCAAACGCGTTTTAATTCTTCGTCGTCTATCTGAGCCTCCGTTAAGTCAATCAGGCTCCATTCGGTTGGAAGCACAATGGACTCGACCCGCGACGGAGAGTCTGCAACCGCATTTTCGGAACCCGGTTGATACTCAATCTTGGTTGTACATTGCGAAATATACGACCGTGAGTTCGCGGTCATAGTACTATAAGAACGCCGGGAAGGAGTAAATTTCCAGGAGAAAAAAGCTAAAGCTCTCCAAGAACCAAATATACATTGTTCCAGGGAAGCCCCCATGCCCGGGTCCGAGGCATCTGTGACGAGCCGAGTCTCGGCCTTAATAGAAGGATGAGTAAGAAGAGTAGCATTGGCTAAATTATTCTTGATTTTATCGAATGACTCTTCTGCTTCGGGAGTCCAAACGATTTCGCGTTTATCGTTTTTGCGAGTGTCATGCAAAAACTGATTCAGAGGAGTCTGAGTTTCAGCTGCATGCGGTAAGTTTCGCCGGTAAAAGTTGGATAGCCCCAGAAACCTGCTTAATTCAAAAATCGTGCGAGGCTTAGGAAACTGCAAAATAGGCTGAACTTTTTCTGAAGTCGGCTTACATCCTTCGCCATTTATGGTGTAGCCCAGAAATTTGAGCTCGCTCTTGCCCAATTGGCACTTACTGCGATTAAGACGCAACCCGTAATCTTTCAATCGCTGGAGAACCACGCGAAGATGTTTCTTGTGTTCCTCAAGGCCAGCGAAAGACACAAGGACATCGTCCATGTAGGCAAACATGAAATCTAGGTCACCAAGGGCTTGAAAAATGTAACGTTGAAAGGTCTGTCTGGCGTTACGCAATCCAAAGATCATCATTGGAGATTCTAAAAGGCCGAAAGGAGTGATAACTGCAGTCTTAGGAATAACCTGAGCCGCAACAGGAATATGATTACATATAAGCTTTATGTAAATCTAATTTGGAAAATATTGTCATTCCATGTAAACTTGCTGCAAAATCATGATGGAAAGGTACGGGTACTTTTCCGGCACGGTTACCACATTAAGGCGGCGATATTCGCCACAGATTCGCCAACTGCCGTCTTTTTCAGGAACCATATGGATTGGGGAGGCCCACGGGCTACTTGAAGGTCTGCAAATACGCACTTCCAACACTTCCTGAAATTCTTTTTCAGCTACGGCTAGCTTCTCAGGTGACAAGCGTCTGGCTATAGTAACGCCTGTCGAGGTATCCACCAAGCGAGACACGTGCAAAACTGGAACGAGCTGAAAATGAGCGAGAAAGTCAGCATCTAAAATAGGGTTAGGCACAGCGGAAACGCAGAAGTTCCACGAGAATTGCCGAGGAAGTCTTAAATCAAGAGTTACGCGTTTTTCGCCGAAAGTCGCGACCGGTGAATTGTCAGCCGTAAATAGAACTGTGTCAGTTGGTTTTTCGCCCTTTTATTGGCAGGTAGAATAGAGACATCAGAACCAGTATCCACTAGAGATATCAACCCGGAATCACGGTCTCGAACATGGAGGCGTCTAGAAGTAGAACTGTCTGTGGCGGTCGCCTCCGTACGTACAGGATTAATTAGTTTTCCTTCTGTGGACTATTAGGTTTTCAATCGCAAGGTTGATTACACTTATGACCCTTCTTACCAAAGCGGGAGTGATAGTAGCAAAATGGTCTCAAATTCCTACTAGAAGAACGCGCACGATTTTCCTAAGGAGGCCTTGAGCGAGACGGAGCACGAGATCGACTCGATGTGGCTTCAAGCTTGTCTAGTCTTTGTATAATCAGATGGATCATAGGCTCAATAGAATCAGATGTAGGGGTAGTTTTTGCGACCGCCGCAGACGGTTGATTCTCTGATGGCTTAACCGAAGCCTCAGAAAGCTGAAAAGCGTTAGGACGGTACGTCTCAACAATTTTGTCAGACAGTTGTAGGTGATTGGGGGTGGACAATATCATGAAATGCAGACTTTAGGTCAAACATAACTGTAATCAATATAATATCTTATAATCAATTCGCCCCCGAATTCATGCATGCAATATTCACGCCGAATCAGTGTAACTGTACAATTTTTGGCAACTTACTCCGAAAGTAGTACCTTGTACATTATATGACAATATACAAGCTGTCTGTATAAAAAGGAAGATTATACGAACATGCAAGATGTCAATCATCTGTGTCGCCCAATTTCCTCCGAAAAATAAAAGATTTATTCGCATTGTACACAAACTTTGCATGTTTGCACAACTACGGGGCTCTCTGCAATAACCGGTTATATAAGTCTAGCGCTCCGTTTTGTTTTACCTGAGAGCTTCTACAAAAAGGTTTCAAATTTTAATTTTTCAAACATGTTTCCCCATGAAAAAACTTATAGTACCTGTATTTGTTGAAATAAATAGGAAATGCTGCTAATTTTTTCTACCAAATGGCCTTCTTTTAGCTAATTTGACTGTATTCTATGTAAGTACTTGTACGTGATTTTGTCAAAAACAATACATAACTGTCAATCATTTTGCGACTGATGCTTTACTTCACAATGTCACTTTTGGGAAAATACTGCATTTCTTACAAGCAGTTTATCATTACATTCGGAAATGTTCCATTCACGCATAATGAAGAAAATGTTATACAAATGCAAAAAATTACAATTACTAGAGCGTCTACAAAGAAAGCGAGAGTTCACCCACTTCATTTCTTGAGTCAACACATATCTTTGTAATTGATACAGTCGCCACTAACACTTCCGTATGCACTAATAGGTCCCCGCCGAGTTAACTTTTGTTCAAAAGGTCAAAAAAGGTCGCCTGATCACGAATATCTTGGTTCGGTTTTCGAAGTCTTGGTCAGTTTTTGTGTATATAATTTTTTTAACAATTTAATTATTTATTAACAATACCGTTTGCAATCAATATGATAATAATGATAATAACTGATAATTCATATATTTTGTTTAAAATTCGTGTTTTCTGGTGCACAATTAATAATCCTCTTGCTTAAAAATTCAATAATTTTGTTTAAAAATAATTTATTTTGTTTCAAATTCGTATTTTTTGTTTGAAAATTAAAATATATTCAGCTGAGAAATCAGGTATTTTGTTAAAAATTCCTTTTTCTATCGGTGCAAAATCAATCTTCTCGGTTACAAATAAAACTACTTGATTGAATTTTGAACTACTTTGTTAAACATTAATTTTTTGGCTGAAGATACATAATTTCTGTTTACAATTCATCTCTTTGCTTGAAAATTGAACTATTTTCTGAAAAATTAATCATTTTCAATTGAAACTTAAATTATTTCGTTGAAAATTCGTATTTTTCGGTATAAATTAATTCTTATTCTTTAAAAATTAATATTTTGTATTGAAACTTTCACTGTTTTGTCAAAATTTAATCTACTACTTTTGTTGATCATAAATTTATCTCTGTTGCTTAAAAATATTATTTTGTGCAAATTTAAGAATTTGGTTAAAAAGTCATTTTGAATTAGGGTTGTTCACTTTACTTGAAAATTCACCTGGTTGGTTAACTATTTTGTTAAAAAATCATTGTTTTTCTTGGAAAATTGATTATCTTTTTGAATTGAAAAATTGACTCTCCCACTTCAAAATTTATAATTGTAGTTGAAAAATCATCTCAGTATAATTTTCCGTTTTATACATAGAGAGCTTGTATATTGTCATATAATGTACAAGGTACTACTTTCGGAGTGAGTTGCCGAAAATTGTACAGTTACACTGATTCGGCGTGAATATTGCATGCATGAATTCGGGGGCGAATTGATTATAAGATATTATATTGCTTACAGTTTGATTTTACCTAAAGTCTGCATTTCATGATATTATCCACCCCCAATCACCTACACACACCCAACCTTTTGGGAATTCACTCGCTCATTTGGGTAGGGGCCCCTAGTTTTCGCATACGGTGTGTTCTCCCCTGAATGAAGTCGAGGAAAATTTATTTATTTTAATTTTTTCATGAAAAATAGATTTTTTCCCCAAAAAAGCGACCTATACCGCGAGTCTTTATACCCTTTAGGTTATTTATACAAAAAATCAGACAAAATGGCTTCGCCGTTTTGCCTGAATCAAAATTATATATCGACGCCTCCATTCAATATGAGTCTATGTGCTAACAGCGCTCTGTATGAGACTATTCCCTATGCTTATACACAGCGCATAGTCTCATACACGGCGTTGTCAGCACATAGACTCATATTGAATGGAGGCGTCGATATATATAACATTACATCATAAATGTACAAATAGTAATAGTTCTTAAGTGTAGAATGGATTTTCTCAGCCATGTTCCATTCTATTGTCGATTCACCTTTCAGTGTCACGAAATACAAGCAACTTTCCGAAATTTAAGGTTGGAGTGCCACTAACCACAAATTTCGGACAGTTGATTGTATTTCGTGACACTGAAAGTGCATCTATCGACAAAAGAATGGGAAATGACTGAGAAAATAGATTTTACACTTGACTCGTATGCAGAGTCGTATGCAGTTGCAGTCCCATGTCCTAACCTTCCTGACGGCTGAGATTTCCACCTATTTTAGCATTATACACTTGAAAACTATTAATCTTCAGACCTTTATAACTTACTTTAACGTTTAGAAAACTTTCTCCAAAAAGTACTGTGCACTCATATGTCACTCCTATGCTAACCTTCCTTACATTTCCACTCATCCTTCCATGACCTGATGTCATGCCACAACACTCACTAGTCTAGACCGCGAAATATTTGAGTCGTTTTTTGATTCTATTATATTGAGTGTTAGTTGGAAAATTGTGGTAAGAAGGGACCGTCTGCACCGTTTCCACTTGGAATTCATCTTATTGCGCAATATACTGGACTGAGTATTCGCGCATACAGCGGCCCTTCTGAGGCGAGAGTCGCAACTGTCTCTCGCCCCTTGAGCTGAGAAATTGCGTGGGCCAGCAGTTCTAGGAATGTCGGGTGTATTTATCGGTATATTATTATTAATGGTATTTATTGATTTCAAATCGACCGCGTTTTTCGGCACACGCGCAGTTGAAAAAGTTACTCTGCGCAAGCGCATCGATACAAGAACGGAACAGCCAATGAACATCCCTTTTATAAAAATAACCTGTCTACTCGCGGTAGAGGTGGGGGCCCCTCCAGCCCTAGAATAACTGAACGTGTTCGTTTCAAGGCCAGTGGAATAAAAGGAAGTTTACTGTATTTCAATATACTTAAAGTATGGGAGTGTCTCATTTACCATACATTTTTTATACTTTGGGTAGTCAATGATTGATCACTCCCACATTTATGATTTTTACTGAGGTTTCTTTTGGATTATTCTAATATGAATGAGTAAATTTACATTTTAATATTAAAAACAGCAATTTTTTTAATAGTGACGCTATGTCCTGCTTTACTATTTTTTTGGAAAAATAAATATTATAATACCAAATTTAAAAACCAAGAGTAATAATTAAGTGCAGTTGAATTTGTAAGAAAACAATTGTCAATGAACCTATTACATAATACAATATAGCTGACGAGGGTAATCGGTTTAATGTCGGGCCATCCCCCATGCCTGGCCACCAAGTTTAAATATGCTTGAGGCTTATGGAGCAATGTAAAAAAATCAAAATCCGTAGGGTTCAATATCCATGAAGTTCCTAAAAATAGAGATTAGAATTTTGAAAAAGAACTTTGCAAATTTCTCTGCGCCCTGGGAAGTGTTTAGCTGCGTAAAGCTTGCAGCGTGAAGCGGAGGCTAGAAGCGCGAGTCGGAGGTTAGCGCACAAGCGAAACGTTTTCAAAATACTAGACGATTGTGAGGAGCTGACGGCAAATGCTGCAATCACACGAGTAGCAATTGTCTATGCTCACATATGTATCATATGCTATTTTTTGAAAGTACCGTCCGATAAAATTTGTCAGCCCTTTTTTATACTTTTTACCCAATTTTCGATCCCGTATGGTGGGTTTCAGCAGAATTTCAAGTTTTGTGAAAGAATTTTTAAGAATCGTTTATTTTGCCGATGTGCAAAGTTACTTATCTCTAAAGTGCGAATGCGCGTCCATTGCGCCAATCCACAAAATATATGTGCTTCAAAGTGTTCATGTGCCAATCATACGTTAAGCTCCATTACCTGGTGGCAGCAAAACAGGGCAACCATATCCCACGCGCTTGTAGGGATAGCCTACCCAACCTTACCACTCAGTGGAGTGGGGGTATGCGTGGAGTATGAGCTTAGTGGCTATGAGAGTTGCCTCTCTACCATTCAATCATTCATTCGCTTCTAAAATGTGACTCAAGTGGCTGTTCCACACGTGTGCCAGACGTTCGGCTTTAATACCTTTTTCTAAAGTTTATACTAAAATAAACGTCGTTGATCATGCTCAAAGTACCTTGATTCGTTTAATCCTTACGAGTGAACATGCGGGTTGTAGGCCGCATATTGATAATTGCATTGGATTTAACCCTACAAATTGGTGACCCCGACAATTGCGTCGCAATTTTTTGGAGATTTTTTTACACTCGTATCCAAAACATTTTTGAATCTGGTGAGGAGTTTGTTGATATGGACGTATTATTTATACCACGCACCTATAATTTTATTTGGCTCGACATTTGGAATTTTCGAGGAATTTATCATTGTTTTGGCTGCATTCTAATTTTGCCTTTGTTCGGCGTGGACGCCTCATGATTAAACGTTAAACGGACCAACAGCATTCGGAGGTAAGCATTTCGTTTATTTTCAATTTGCCTTATTATAATCATATAATATTATTGATTACAAATAATAAAGAAAACGTAATTTATTAAATAATCATTGAATCAAAAAGTAAATTTAGCTATTTAATTTTTTCCGCGACCGAATTGCAACATAAAAATAAAATGTTTATCTTCGAAACCTGTGAAAACATTAACTTAAATTAAAAGACTCTTTAGATATATGACATAAAATCACTATTCTTATTATTTTATAATTAAATTCATCATTCAAGTATTTAATTAAAATAAAGATTTTTTAATTAAGTGAGTATTCAATTAATTATGATTTTTTTATTATTTTGTCATTAATAATATTATAGACTAAAAAGACCCGGGACGGTTAAATATTTCCTCCGGTAAAATATTTTTCAAAAAAGCGAAGGTCATTCCGGAAGTAAATTTCAACGAGGAATTCAATGGTGACCTTCATTTTGACCTTGAAGTTGACCTTCATGGCTTTTTGAAGGTCAAATTTGTTTTTTTAAAATGGAAACCCCCTTTTTTTACATCTGTAATCGATAGAGCGGAAAATTCTACGTTCAGGTACGTGCCCAAGTCATAGGTCAATTGTAACGTTCAAGGTCAATTGAAGGTTATTTGAAATAAACAAAGTTTTCCAAGAGGTGAGTGCAATTCCTAAAGTAAATTTCAACGGGGAATTCAATGGTGACCTTCAAGTTGACCTTCATGGATTTTTGAAGGTCAATTTTGTTTTTTTAAATAGAAACCCCCCTTTTTTACATCTGCAATCGATAGAGAGGAAAATTCTACGTTCAGATACGTACCCAAGTCATAGGTCAATTGTA
>CAKNYM010052992.1:34796-75382 GCA_932195095.1 Andricus curvator
AACAAGTGAAATGTTCATCTTCCTTTTTTAATGAGTTTTTCTTGCATGATACGGAGAGGGATGTGGATACTATAAGGATACGCTGTAGCGTATCCGCTCCGTTCGTTCGGTCCGCCAGGGCGATCCGAGATGCTCGGTTGGCTAGCTCATTTCAGTCGTTCCAGAAGTTTTCTCAGAACATGAGAATCTGATTCTATCTTTCGTTTTTATCGTCTCATCTCATCTCGCTCCTCGCCCGAGTTATCAGCCGAAACGACATTGACGTAAATGTTATTTGAGGTAGTCAAATAAAAACAGTATTCGACAAAAATGTCAGATAGAACTGAAAATTCTTACATACTGAAATTATTTTTAGTATATTCGCACGAAAGGAAGCTAGATATCTTATGTGTTCCTGAAACAAAGAAAAAGGGATACTATACTAGAATAATAGGCAAAGGGAAGTTAGAGAACGGACTCGAAATAGGGTCAGGGGCAGATAGCGAATCACATGGTTGTCAAGGTGTAGGTCTGATTATGAATAATAGAGCAACGCAGCATGTCAAGGAGTATGGATTTGTATCCCCCAGATTGTTGTGGGTTAGAATGAAAGTGGGAATCAGAAGACTATTTATCATAGCGTGTTTCGCCCTAGTTGATGGCGAAAGGAGCGAGGTAAAGACGCCTTCTGAGACACTTTAAATGATACCATAGGCATTTGCGATCATGGTGAAAGAATCATTTTATTAGGAGATACGAGTGGACAGGTTGGAGTCCAATGCGAGGGTACGGAAAGCGTGCTTGGTAATTTTGAAGATCCAAAAAGAAACGGTGACGGTGACAGATTGGTTAGCTTATGCTTAGGAAAGGGCTTGTTTATTACAAATACTTGGTTTAGGCATAAAATGATACACTTGTACATAGGGTTGCCAACTCGGTCCAACGTCCAACCAGCAGATTGTTGGGATAGCGGGACGGAGTGTTTGGTAATTGTCAAAACACGATTGTTATACATTTTTATTCGCTTCAGTGAGTTTATATTAGTTATACATGCATACCTTTATCGATATTCCACTGAATTTCGCTAGCTTTACTTTTATATTTTTTGAAGCCTCTTTTTTTCTGTATACTATTTCTGTAAAAACATATAAGTTGACCCGATTAACCTCAAAACCCGTAGACTAAGCTTTCGACACGTAGACCCGAAGATTTCTCCTAAAACCCGCAGTCTACGGGCGAAACCCGCAGTGTTGGCAACCCTACTTGTACAATGTACACCTAGAGCAGTCGCAGTATGATCGACTTTGTAGTCGCGGATGGAAGACTGAAAGAGCTAGTAACATATATAAGGGTTATGAGAGGTTCTGAATGTGAAACGGATCATTACCTTTTAGTCTCCAAAGTTAACTTAGGTCAAGGATGGAGAAGAAAGAGAACCAAAAAGACGAAACAGACGCGAGTCAAAATAGAGAATTTACAGAAACAAGAAAAATGAATAGAAGTTGCAGACAAAATGAATGAACGCGTAAATAGAACAAATTGGAAGAGGCTAATTCACAATACAGATATAGAGGGTGCGTATTAAATACTCCGGGAAATCACTGTTAGGAGTTCAGCTGAAGTGTTTGGCCCTGCTGTTGTAGGAAGAATGACGGGGGATGCTTGGTGGAATTATTTAATCCGCGTAGCCGTAAACGAAAAGAAACAAGCGTATTTGAGAAAGTTGATCATTACAAGCCTTGGCGATGACGAGAGAATTAGACTAGAAAATGATTATAGGGACAAGAACAGAAAAGTACAAATACTAGTTGAAGAAAGCAAGGATAAAATCAAAGCGGAAGAAGATAAGAACATGGAAAGCGCTTTCGATGAAAATCGTAAATTATTTTATTCGCAAGTGCGCAAGGAAACCAAGAAAGTAAGTAGTAGTACAGAGTTAGTGGAATTAGGAATATCAAGGGTGAAATAGTATATGACGCAGACATATGACTGCTGCGACATAGAAGAAGATACGTCGGAAAACCCGAATGAAAAAATTAGCGTCTTTGAGGTTAGGAATCTCATTGAAAACTGAAAGAATGGTAAGGCTCCTGGTATAGATGGCATTCACACTGAAATGCTTAAAGAAGTCCGGTAGCTACATACTAGTCAAAATGGTGTATTTTTATAAAAAGTTTTGAGAATGCAAATATGTCAGCATATGTACGAAAACAATTCATATCACGAATTTAGAACATTTGCTGGGAGTGTTTCAATAATGATTTTGCGATGAAGAGATATTTTTGTTTATAATATTCATCTCGCATTTCACTACTGCTGTATATGATAGTTTAACAGTTTGCAGCGCTCGGGCACCCTCGGCTATCGATCCCCCTTCCCCCCCGTTCAGACCCGCTCGACCGAAAAATGATGCCCCTTTCGCATCGCAAAAGTAAACAAGAATATTGAAGTCACTTTTCAAAATGTAGTATTGCAAGAATGGATTCAAAGTGTCGTCGACTGAAAAACGGTCGTTTTATGAAAAACAAAGAATTGGCTGGCGCGGTTTCCAATTACAGCCGAACACTGTAAGTAATGCCAATCTGATGGTTGTAAATAATGAACTGTCAAAACGGAATTCTTGGTTATGTGTTTTAGTGCGGTTTTTGACGATTTCTCAATAAATAGATGGCAACGACTAGTTTTCTTCTTTGAAAATGAATTGTCATAATATTTGGCACAAGACACACAGTTTTTTGTTATAGTTTAAACGTTTGGGAACGTCACAATTTATGATTTTTTAAGCCCGAAAAACAGCCTCTCATAAGACTCTATGTTGAAAGAGCTGTTTTGAAATCTAGATTATTCAAAATCTGTACCGCTGAGACTTTTGGAATTTTGTAGTTTAATGAAAAATACATTATTTTGTCGTTCATTTTGTTAAATAAAAAAGGGGTGTTAAACGCATAGGCCGCAGCCACCGGACTACTTGAAATACGGAGGCGAATATATACCTCAGAGGCTGTGCGAGTTGATAAACTTATGTATCGAGATGGGGAAAGTTCCAGATGACTGGAAAAAGGCGATCATCGTCCAAATATACGAAGAAAATGGAGATAAAGGCAACTGTAATAATTACAGTGGTATCAGCTTGATAAGTATCCAAAAATACTGTATCTTCCACAGTCCACTTTAAAACCCCATATATTAAAATAATAAACATATACCTAAAAAAATTAGTCAAAGTATGCGCCGAGCGCCCACAAGGAAGGGTTTCGTAGCCTATTAAGACGTTAATTTGAATATTAAAAGAATCTTAAAGCAAAATATCTTTTAATTTTGTAAAGAAATTTTATCAAAAAAAATGTGTTTGAAAAAAAAATTATGTAAAAACATTTCTTGAACAAAAATTTGTTGAAAAAAAAATTTGTTGAAAAAAAATTGTTTGAAAACAAACTTTAAAAAAAATTGTGAAAAAAATGTTGGCGCTTATGCCCTTTTGCTGTACCTAATGTTGGTGCTTATGCCCTTTTGTACGACGGACGGACGGACAGATGGACACCCGGCCGAAACCATAAGGTTTGCAGCCCGGGGCTAGGAAACCCTAAAAAACCATCTGAAAAATAACCACTACCGACGCGGGAAGCGACACGACGACAAGGTCCGTATAGAATATTCCGAAAAATATTCTATGAGTTTAGATAAAATTTTGGAGCGTCTATATAACGTATGTGGTGTTGATTTTCACTTGTGGATAGTGACTTTAACGGCTTCTTGTTTCGGAGGAATGGGGGAGCAGATGGCCGCATAAAAGAGAGAGGGAGAGGAGGGCAAATGTGGTGATGAGGTAGGTCTGGGGGCTGGAAAAGAAGTTATTCGCAGATGATTTTGGAAGGAGAATGAAATTGTTTGACTCACTAGTGATGAGTGTTCTATTGTATGGAGTAGAGCTGTGGCGGTGGA
Organism: Andricus curvator; assembly: GCA_932195095.1. NCBI lineage: Eukaryota > Metazoa > Arthropoda > Insecta > Hymenoptera > Cynipidae > Andricus > Andricus curvator. Next base: position 38,718 of record CAKNYM010052992.1, read on the forward strand.
AGGAGAGTGAAGACGTAAATCGGACACAGGAGAGGTATGTAAAGTGGACACTGGGGTTGGCAAAGAACAAGCGTAATTATATTGTCAGGAGGGAGACGGGGAAAACGAGTTTAGGCATTCAAACGGGGAGTCGGGCGTGTAAATATATGGAGACATTTTTGGAAGAGGGGGGAAGTAAGCTGCTTAGGGAGTGTTGCTGGGAGAAGGAGAACAGAAGAGGGGGTGAGAAGATGGAGGTTAAAAGGGAAAGGTATTTTAGAAAGAATGAACTGCAGATGGATGAAGTGAGAAGGATACACGAGGAAGGAAGGAAGGTATATGAGATGGTTAAGAAAAACGGCACGGAGAGAGAGAAGACAGCAGGGGAAGAGAGTCAAGGTTTAACGGGAACTATGTGTGGATTATGCCAAGGGCGATAGCGCAATATTTGTGTGAGAAAGGAGAGAAAGGAAGTCAAGAGCTTATAGCGAGGATGAGATGTGCGTGCATGGAGGGTTTTAATAGGTGGAAGTTTTAGGTGTTTTAGGAGGTGGAAATGAGTGGGATAAGCATGGAGCTACTGATGCATGAAAGGGGGGGAAAAGGGCAGAAGCAGAAGAAGAGAAGGAAGGAGGAAGAGGAATGGAGAAGGAAAGATTGTAAATAGGAGAGGAAGTAGGTATAAGAATCTGTAAATATTTGAAATAGTACGTAAGTATTAAGTATTAGCCGCGGAGGCAGAGTTTGGCAACACGAGGCAAAGCGAGAAAGTAGGGGCATGCGTGCGAGGCGAGGCGAAGCGAGAAAGGCAAGGCAAGGCAATAAGAGCAAGCGGTCTTAGAGATAGGGTATGGATGAATTTCAGTTGTTAAGGGTTAGTTTCAAGAAAATTCTGTAAAAAAATGGAAGTGTAAGCAAGTCAATTTTTTAAGGCCAGCAGGCTGAAAAATAAACGTTTGTCTATCTAGCGGTGTTAAACGACAACTGAATCAAGCTCTACAGTAGCGCTCAAAAGTATTTTGTAGCTACGTAATTCATTAATTTCAATAGTAATCACGCACAAAATGAATGCATTGCATACGAGAGAATAAAATTACGTATAATGAAATAGAATCACAAATATTTATTACTAACAAGTCACATTTTATAGTCATATAAGGATTATAGACCCAATAATAGTATTTTCAGAAAGCTCATAAGAAATCAGTATTGTGTGCCATATCCCTTGAAGTTGATCACTGCAGCACATCTCTTTGGCATTGATGCGATGAGTTTTTCGAGGCAGGTTTTAGGTATCGCTGACCACTCTTTTTGCGAAGCAGCAAACAACTCACATTTGTTGGAGTAGTTTTCGGTTCGATTACGTCGGTCTAATTCCTCCCAAAGATGTTCGATCGGATTGAAGTCCGAACTTGCCAAGATAAAACACTGCGTTTTCTGGATTTGAAAAACTGCTTCAGGAGCCCATACGTATGTTTAGGGTAATTATCTTGCTGAAATATCCATCCACGAGGCATTTCCTTTTTCCCGAATGGAACTATATGGTTATCCAAGATATCCCGATAAACCTGACTGTTCATAATACACTCAATTTCAATCAAAGGACCTACTCCGCTATGAGAGAAGCAACGTCAACGCGTCCTGGGGTTGCAGATAGCGGGTCCCTCTACCAAGGGTTTCTGCTGAATATGGTTACAATAGTTAATAAGCAGTCGCGGACAATTGTTCACGTGGAATAAGCCCCAACCGTAGGTTTAACAACCGTGCCGAAAGCTGAATGGCACCGGGGTGAGGTGTCTTAAACGTGAACTCTGGGATACCGGTTGACTTCAGAATATGCAGCCTTATCCTTGAATTCGAGGCTCTACAAGGACGGATGAACCCTTTCCCTAGCTGCCCGTGGGATCAACAATGGCACACCAAACCACCAAATGCATATGCATAAGAGCTTGCATATCAATTTGTCCGTTCCGCGATTATACATCTCACGCCGTCAAGGCGGACGCGGACTTCTGAATCTCCAATGTCTTCATAACCGAATTGTTCTAAGTGCAGCTCACATTGCTGCAAATGGCCGAGATTCTCTCCTAAAAATGGTCAGGAAACACGATTAATAAACACGATGTAATTAATTAGCAAAGGAGCGTTCCTTTACAAAGCTGCGGAGCAGGCGGCCGAGACGCTTGTCCTGAGTTTTAACATCAGGAGTGAGGAAAGTGAATTACTCCATCTCGACAAGAAAATGCACGGAAACTTTCACAGAAATGTAGAAAATCAGTCCTTGTCGAAGCAGCAAACTTTTGCTTTTCTCAGATCATCAAGACTTAATACAGGTACAGAGGCTTTCATTTTCGCATGCCAGGACGATATCATCTCCATCTTGGTATACGGTGACCGCATTTTATATCAAAAAATTTCCAGCGATAGGTGCAGTGCGTGTCGTGCACATGCTGAGTACCTGGAACGCATACTATCCTAGTGTCCCACTCACGCGGGAACGACGTATCTCTACAGGCATAATGCGGCTTTACCCGGGTAAAAATATTTGGTCTTGATTTTTTCTTGAATGTCTTCAATATGTCTTTAGGACCATGATGTCTGGTTCCGTCTCACCAGCTAGACATTGGTGATATACAGACTTCTCTTGCTTGTCTTGATAAATATACGGAATTGCTCTTAAAGAAAATTATATTACCAATTTGTGGCGTCAACATTTGCCAGGGTCAAAATTATAGAAGTTTTAGTTTGTACATATTATTGTCCATTATACTCCGACCTCTATAAACTATGGACCCCATCGGCAGGGCCTGCCATTTCCAGGAATCAGGTAGCTAGGTAAGGACCAAACAGTTGACATCTGCGGAGGATTAAAATTTGACAACCGATAAAACTTGTTATTTTGTAATAAATAATTTTCAAATAAGAAATTCGGAACCTGTCTGTCTCAATAACTGCAGGCATATAAAATTTTCCATAAAAAGATTAATACATAAACAATAAATATCATGAAGATAAATATTATAAACATTCTATATAGTTTGAAGCGGATTAGTGATGACCCTTAAGACATCAAAAATACTCTGGTTCCGTCTCACGAGCTAGACATACAAAATGACTTGGAATTGCCTTGGATTGGTCTTTACCCAAGCCAAAATCAAGACCAAATATTTTTACCCGGGTAAGAGTGCTTTATTACCATCTTTGTCGCTCTTACGGTGCTGGTCGTGACCCTGCCAAGACTTCGAAACACGAGCTATATGCCTGATTGAATTCTCGGCTCCGGCCGACTATAATGTAATCTTAAAGCCATACCCGCGTGCCAAAAATATGCCAAGGCACTTGCGAGATGGATGCAGAAAGCTGGCATCCTTGGGTCGCTTCGTGTCCTCAAGACACACGAGAGTTTCACCAGACTGTCATGATTTCATCGTGCCCTGTGTCATTTTTAGGTGGCACTTGCTCCCAGAGACACCCTGCGATGGTTGTTTAATCCTTTTTTTAAATTATATAGGGAGGGGGCGGTGTCATTTTTAGATGGCAGTTGCTCCTACTGGGATCCTGCGGTGGTTGTTTTTGTATACCTTTCCTATTTATCAAAGAAGTAAGGTAACAATGGAAAAATTATTATTTCTATTTTCACATTAGACCGAAATTTTGCATAAAATGGCTCACAAGGATTTAAAACTCCTTGTAGAGTATTTTGAGAACGCGATCAGGTAGGAGTTTTGATTGAAAATGATTTTTAAAGTATAAAGTACATAGAATAACATGCCACTGAAAGTTTTTTTTACATTTTTGTAAAACTTCTTAGGCCGCGAGGACAGGTGTGTATATTTACACCCACTGCGCTGTGCGGTAGCGAGACCTGGACATACCAAGAAAAGGATAAGAGTAAAATTAACGCGGTTGACATGCAATACCTGCGCAAGGTGTGCGGTGAAACGCTAATGTACAAAGTCTCTAACGAGAAAATCCTTAAAGAGTGTGGTATAGATGAGACACTATTTGAAAAGAGTGAAAGAAATTTGTTGAGACGGTTGGGACATGTTGAGAGAATGAAAGATGAATGACTGGCGAAACAAGTATATCGAGGTAAGATAAATGGTAGCGTACCCAGAGGCAGACCAAGGAAAGAATGTTTGGAATGTGTGAATGAGACCCTAGTTCGAAAAAATATAATAACCATAGAAACACAAAAGCCTGTGTGAGGAAATTGATGAACGTAAAGGAAGCTAAAGAAGTATGTCAGGACAGGAAAGTGTGGCAACAAATAGTTTATAAGAAATGCATGATGAAGAGTGTCAGTGGAGTGAATGACGCCTGAAACGAAAGAGCTTGGACACTAATAAACGTGTTATTTAAATCAACAATACGGGAATTCTAGATTGATCTAACAATCTACCCCCCCCCCCCTCCTTATATCGCCTTGTACAATTACCTGCATCAATATTCCCTGATCCACGACTAGAACCGAGTGAGTCGCGCTTACAGTGAAAAGAAAATGGCTTCATGGTATTATAATAATAATAATGATTCTCGCATGTTCTCGCTTTGGCGTCGTGGTAGGTCTTGATCTTTTCTCTCATGACTTTGACGGCTATGTTGCGGTAGCACTGCTACTGACAGGATTTCCCATGCCAGACAGGCCGAGAACGAAGAGCAAAAGGACTATATCATGGAGAGTCTATTCAAGATTTTAAAACGCTTTTCGCTTCCCGAGGATCGTCGGGGCGCCCCTGGAGCCACCCCTGGGGTCACAGCATGCTGGACGATGGTGATGGTGATCTACGAGATGGGCAGGCAGATCTCACTAATCAAACAGCTGCGCAGCAAGAACATCTGCGACAAACGGTAAGCAGTGGAACATCAAATGTGCCTGTTGAGGATGCTTTGGCTAGCGTTAGCTATTCGCAGCCATTCACCTCAACAGAAATACCGTGAGAGAGCATCAAGTAGGATACCACAATGAACGAGGAATTGGTACGTCTCTACTATGGAAGTCCGAATTTTGAAACCAAAAGCGAAAAGGATACAACTTTAGGACGAAGTTTGCTGCAAAATATCCTCATATAAAGAAATTCGCACTAAGAGATCTTATCGATAAGGTGAAGAATATCAGGACTAATCTATACATCTCAGAAAACCGAGCAATGGAGAATACACAACAGGTTGATTTGGCGTGGAAAAACGACGGCAATGAACATCGCTTAGAAGAAGCCGCGTCACACAATCAAGCAGCGGTAATTGATGTACTTCCTCAACCTGATGATGATCCAGCACCACCACATCCTCCAGAGGCATATGATCTAATACAACCAGAAGCAGGAGCAAAAGTTAAGCATCCAAGAAGGCGGTTAAAATGGACATACCATATGAACAGAAGTATCATGCGCCTTTATTTTTTGGCAGAGAAAGGAGGGCAAAGTGTGAGGAGAGAACAATAACCAAAAACGCTGAATATCTGTAAACAGATTGCTTTCGGCTATTCAAACAGCTGCCATCATAATGGAACTGAAACAGCAGCTTCATATTGATGAAATCCCCTTGGAAGATGCGGACAACGAAGAACTAATTGAAGCTGAAGGCATAATTGCTAGGGACAATGTACATCAAGTTCCGGATCCACTAGAACCACGTTCGGACGTTAATAACGATGATGTGAACAGCAAAGTCTCAGAAAAACTACAGCATACCGTGGGAATTTTGGTAATCATTTACTAGAGTTCAAACATGTAGAAACAACACAAAGGCATTCTCTTCCCGAGATTAACATCACAAATGATCTGCGTGCTCTAATAGAACACCTGAATAGCAAGATTTTACCTATGCATTTGAACGCACCACATACTGCGTTAGAGGTGAAAACTCTTGTAAACTGTGGAGCTGTGAAAGCCGTTAACACGTCGGACCGTAGAACTAGGCCTACAATTGCAGTTTTTGCCTCAGGAAGGGATTGAGATCCACTATGACAGATTAGGTTGGGTATGGATTTCAGCAAAGTAAGGTGCAAATTGGGTCGATTGACTCAATATAAAAAAGGAAATAGAACCAGAAAGCTGATTCAGCATGTTAATAAAATCATCCACCCTCGGTCCGTCGAGACATTGACACCAGCAATATTGGATGACATTATAGACTCCCAACGGCAGAGACTTGATGTTCTTACTGCTAGGCTACGTCGGTACAAGAAATGTAGGGCAAGTAGGCAACAAAATCGAACCTTTCAGGCAGATGAAAGAAGATTCTATCTTGAACTGAGTGTAAAGCAAAATAACCAGCAAGACACCAAAGTCCCTCAATTGGAAGACATGACTAACTACTAGGCGGGTGTTTTGGGAAAAACTGACAGAAGCAATTTGGACATGGCGGGGTTCCAACTAGAGAAAGTAAGCAATAACCCTGAAATGGAGCTGGCTTACATCACAGCTACAGATGTTTCAACGGTTTTGAAAAGGGCAAGTATCTGGAAAGAAACTTCCACATAGTATACATCGACTACAAGCAAGCGTTTCCTTCCGTACCACATGACTATTTGCTTGGTCTTAAAAATATACAAATCTGCCCACGCATCATCGACTTTCTAGGTCGTGAGATGATGCTTTGGAGTACAAGAATCAATTATTTTGGTAATGGACAGCCAAGGACAACTAAATTAATACGTATCACGACGGGTATCTTTCAAGGAGACTCCTTTAGTGCACTGTGGTTCTGTTTAGCTTTGAACCCATTGATCAAAACACTAAATAGCATGTCTCATGGGTTCCGAATACATCATAACGAGGATGGTCACCAAGTGACCCATCTTCTATACATGGATGACCTGAAGCTATACGCTAATTCGGACCAGAAAGTGCAGCAAGTTATCGATGTCACGAAGCAATTTTCCAATGATATCCACATGGAATTCGGACTATATAAATGCAGAACAGTGCATTTAATCAGAGGACAATTAGGGACCGCAGAGCTCGAGAACTAAGGGTATACAGCATACAAGAGTTAAGAAAAGCCTAACGGCTGCCTTCACTACAAGACTCAGATTGATTCTGAAGAGACCTCTTAACTCAGCAAACAAAACTAGAGCATTCAACACCTATGCATCCCTATCCTCACGTACTCCTTTGGGCTCATCAAATGGTCTAACACCGACTTTGAAAGGTTAAATAGAACCGCCCGCGTAGAACTGACGAAGCACCGAATGCACCACAGTTATTCGGCGATTGAAAGGGTAGTTTTATCACGACATAGAGGGAGTAGAAGTATTGTTGATGTCAAGAAACAGTGTAAATCGCAAGACATACAGTTGCGAGACTATTTTAACAGCAAGCGAGATGTTGGGCCTTACAACACCATCTGTAAAGCAGATCTTGACTATACGACCTTAGATTTGTCTTCAGATGAGGCCTTGAATATCAGGGCAGAAACTATAGAGAAATTCAAAACGCAATGGAGATAAAAAGCCATCCACGACGAGCACCCCAAAACGTTAGATCAATATGAAGTGTTTAGTGAGGCATCTAATATTTGGCTGAAAAAAGGCGTCCTGTTTCCAGAAACGAAAGGATTCATCATTGCGATTCAGGACAGGGTTGTCAGCACCAGAAATTATCGCAAACACGTGTTACATCAAGACGTGGTTGACCGGTGCAGATTATGTGGAGATAACAACGAATCCATCGATCATATTATTGATGGTTGTCGCGTAATGGCTCAAAGAGAATTTATATGCACAGACATAATGATGTCGCAGGCATTATACATCAACAACTAGCCCTAAACCTAATACTCTTAACAGAAAGGATACCTTCCTATAGATACATTCCAATTCCCATTTTAAAAAACGAAGATAACATCTTATATTGGGATGTTACTGTCCAGACGGATCATTACATCCGAGCCAATCGACCCGATATCGTGATGTAAGAAAAAAACGGTGGACGTGTCTACATCATCGACGTTTCTTGTCCACTTAACCGAAATTTGCAGGCAACCTATACAACAAAGATCCATGTGGATAGCGAGCTGAGACATGAAGTAAAGACACTATGGAGGAATGTCAAACATGCATCTATTCATCCTATTGCGACATAAGCAAAATGCAATGTGCACGCAAGATGTACTGGACATCTTGAACATTTAGGAATCAGTAGGGTACTGGCAGCAGCTCAGAAGGCTGTGTAAGGATAACAGCGGTAAAAGACCAACTCCAAACTACACCATGCTCTTAATTTTGTATCTACAACATCATCGCAAAAGATTTGAAACATCGTATTATATTAACTTATAACATCCTCATCTCATCAGTCACTTGACTGAGTCCGTGGTTATGATGGAAAACCGGGATCACCCGAAAACAAGTTTGAAAAAAATAATAATAATTCTTAATAACCATATGTAACCATATGTAACCATCTTAAGCCTAAAACATTAAAATTCGTAATAATAATTCTTTTGAAATATGCTGCTTAATAAACTATTAGAGATTATTATGATAATCATTATTATTAAAGAAGGAGTGTAAATAAGGCCTTTTTGATCTCAAAATTCTAGAATTAGAAAATAATTCTCATTATGCATCTATATGAGGCATGGCCACAAAGAACATAAAAAAAATAAATTGACGAGATACAAGATAAAGATGATTATACTATTGAAAATCATAATTATTAACGAATTTACATTATTAAAGAAGAAATATATAATCTAATACAAATAAATATTTTGCTCTGAATACTATATTTTTTTGGTGCCTTCTATGTCTACTTCAATATTTCATGACAATATTTATGACAATGTAGAAGGTGCAATGATAAAGGTGTAATGTTATGACATTTGTTTATTAGCAAATGTCAATTCTGACAGTGACAAGGCAGTTGATCGTAATATACGATCTTTCGAAAAGCTCGCTTATTTGAGATGAGATGAGATTTCATAAAAAAAGAGGAGAGCTTTTATCGTTGTTGTTCATTTCTCGCATTTCTCGCTCAAATGCAACACTATAATTTTTACCATAAATATGTTCTTTTAAGAAATATTCAAAATAAAAAAATTCCAAAATAGGAATTAGGTTCTTCATAAATTTTGTATTGGTCTGAAAAATAATAGAGAAAACCTCCACATGGTGATCAAACATAAAAGTAGCAAAATGATAGTCCTGTCACATACATTTAAAACGTCTGGAGTTGCAGACTTTGAGATTGAGTTTGACTTTGCAAAATAACTTTTTTTTTCCATATGAGACATTTTTTTTTGCCACTCCAACCAATTTTACTGGCTCGAAAAATTCTTCTAAACATTTTTCAATATGCTTTTAGTTTTGTATATTTAATAGAATGTGCTTTATTACGCGCATATATTCGTATCAACCTTTTTTCAGCCTATTATGTTGAATTAGACTGATCTTCAGTTCTCAAACACTAACTTTGTATGTTAGTTTAACTGAATACAACTTGTTGACGATAAAAATTAAGCAATTTTGGTTCTGTTTCATGTAAACTGTTACAAAAATATGCTTTCATTTATTTGGCTTCATCAGTTGTACGCTGAATACAGATATTACAATTTCTATTTTTAATTGATATAATCGCTAACTCAATACAATCCATTAAAATATATTCAGTCGCTCATTCCCTTAAACTTATATATATTTCTATAATTGAACTGAATAAGGTGGAGAATTCACAAAAGTCTGACGAATAACACTGGCTTGCATTCTTTATAGACCTACGATAGTAGTATACCATTAAGCCATTTCCCTTTCGGGGTAGGCGTGACACTACCCGATTCGGGTAGTGTTTCTAGGTTGATAACTTGTAGTAAATAACTACAAGTGTGGGCTCACCACACCCACGATGTGCCAACAGCACTCAGTTTTCTCGAATGGTCACCCATCCAAGTGCTAACCGCGCCCAACGCTGCTTAACTTCAGTGATCTGACGAGAACTGGTTTTTTCAGCATGGTATGGCTGTTGGCGATAAATAAATAAATAAATAATAAATAAATAATAAATAAATAATAAATAATAAAAAATAAATAATAAATAAATATTAAACGATGATTTTCCTATAATTTTTTCGCGATTATAGGAATAATTATAGAAAAAATTAAAGAAATAATTATCGAAAAAAGTATAGGAAAATAATTATAGACATTATTAATTTTTAAATATTGAAATAATTAATGCAAAAAATAGAAGAAAGTATAAATTAATAATGTATTCTGAACAACTCACACAAAATTACATAAAGAATTGACATATTTAAAGAAGTTTTGTAAATTTTTCATGTAATACTGTGTGAGTACTTCAAAATAAATCATTAATTTATACTTTTACATTTTTAACTAATTATTTCAATATTTTTATATTATTCATTCCTGTAATTATTTTCCTATAATTTTTCCTATAATTATTCCTATAATAGCGAAAAAAATATAGGAAATTCATTATATGAAAATCATCACAGGCCTATAATGATTTTCCTATCATAATTTTTCGTAAGGGATTCCTTTAAACACATTTATATTACTAAAAAAAATATTTTTTTGTAACGTATGCCCGGAATATTCGCTTTTCGAGGCACGTATAGCGTGTTATAAAAATACTTCTCTTAGCTGCTGCGCTTGCGCTCTTTGATTAAGATTACTTTTTCAAGCTGCTACGCTTGCGTACTTCGAGCAAGATCACTTTCTAGCTGTTGCGCCCGCACATTTCGATTCGAAATTACTTGCCAGGACCATCGGAATCATGACCTCATATCATTATGGGTTGACGCTTGAAAGACTGATCGTGAGTAGTGAGTAGTGATCGGACCAACTCGAAGTGATAAAATACCGTTAATGACTGATACATTACCATGAATTACTGATGTTTTCCGGAAATTTTGTAAATTTCAGGAAATTTTTTGATAGCGTAAAGAAACAAATGAGACTGAAAAAACATACGGCCATGTAAACTGTTAGCTCGAGCAACGCTTCCCTTCCCTCACCCCATTCCAACCTGAATCTTTCCAATATTATTATTCGCGATTTCACGTCTAAATATAAGTCTAAATATATTCTATGTAATTTGAAGACATAATCACGTTGGATGTACTATTTTGCCAATATTGATCATTTTGTTCCACGTTTATGCCATGTGTCTCTCCAGTGGCTTCTCGACTTCGGGGGTTTTCGCAACCAGAAGTGAATCTTCGTTCGCGCACAATGAGTGGAAATAACACGCAGCATGTAACTCAACGTACTTATACCAAGTACTTTTAGATTTGGTCTATTTCAATCACATAAAAACATGTAAAAATGCTGTTATTTGTAAACTTACAGACTCATGTAATGCTCGACGTACATGTACGAGGTATTACAGGGTCAAATCATTTTCACCATAAGACACTAGAATTTTACACATCGACTGTCAAAGCACCGAAGTTACGGTTATATCACTATGTTCATTCAAGTTAAGTTACAGTAGTGATTTTCAGCATACATTTTTTTACAGTGTACCAACAATTTTCAAAATTTCTCGTAATTTCTGATATCCAAACATTTCACAAATTTCCGAAAATTTTCGGTAATGTTTGGTAATTTTACCACAAATTTCCGCAAAATTTGTTATTATTATTTCTCAAATAGAAAATTCCCTGCATTTTTTAGAAAAAATATCGTGTGCAGCAGGTGCTGATGCAATTGCAGCTCGTGTGAAGTTTACAGTACTTGTCATCGGCTCGTCTTCGGCTCGTTTACGGCTCGCCTTCGACTCGCCCACAACTCCGCTTCGATTCACTTCTGGTTCGTACAGCAGATGTCACACTCGGGTGGAACTGCCTACTTTCCGCACTTGTAGCACAATATATTATTACGAGGGTCATCCCAAAAGTAAGCTTCCCTATTTTTTCATAAGAGAACTAAAAGAGATAGAAAGCTGCGGAAGGTCTCCAAATTTTCATTTGTATCTAGTGGTAACACTGTAAAAATTTCAGGTCTCCAGGTTGCATTGTTTATAACCTATTCATTTGTGAACATGGCTACCTACCTTGAACCATTTGAACACTCATGATACTTTCACCATAAGCAGCAGTAATTTTTCGATGAATTTCACCGGCGGTTACACCTTCCCACGTCAGGAATTTGATCACAGAACGAACTTCACAATCGGACCAGAGCTCAAGGTAGATAGCCATGTTCACAAATGAGTAGGTTATAAAATGTTGAGACCTTCCGCAGCTTCCTATCTCTTTTAGTTCTCTTATGAAAAAAATAGGGAAACTTACTTTTGGGATGACCCTAGTAACAATAAAAATATTTTAAACGGGTAGGAAATAAATTTCATACCTTTTTGGCAACTACTCTTATGCAGTTTCAATAAATAGAGCTTCATGAAATTATTATAGTTCTTACCATAGTAGCAATGTATGGAGCTATAATGCTGCCCAGTCTTGCGCACACACTGCCTAATCCAACCCCAATATTTCTTAAAACAGTCGGATATATTTCACTACTGTATAAGTAAACTGTTGGAAAAGACATAGTCACTCCAACAATACCGAGATTTGCTAAACAAAATTTAGCAGTTGCATGTGGTACAATTGTTATTAGCAATAAACTAATTCCGGATAATAAATGTCCTCCAATTAGAATTTTTAATCGAGAAACGTGGGATATAAGTAGCAAGACGAATATGGTTCCTGGCAATTCAATAGCAGCTGGAAATTCAAGTTAACATACAATTATTCTCAAAATGACAGTTGTATTCTATGTAGGACGATAAATAAACCGGTGTTTTTACTTTTTTAAATTGCTTCCAATTAAAGAAAAATCATTCACCTGATGCTGCCACATTAACGAATATGTTTCCATCAAGTTGTCCTATATATTGAGCTAAACCAAAGAAACAGATGCCGCAAACAAACCAGTTAGCACAGACACATATACTTCTTAGTCTCATATTAGGTGTTCTAAATAGATGTGTAATGTTATATTTATTCTTCTTTTGCTGCTGATTCTGAGCGACTTGTTTTTCATGGAAATCTATTGCTGCAGTTACTTTATCTGAAGAAATACCATTTCTTCTAGCAGCTTTTCTTAAAACTTCAGCGGCTTCTGCATTCTTTCCTACCGCTAGTAACCATCTTGGAGATTCAGGAATTACCCTAGCATTGGATAGTTATAATAATTAAATTAATGCAGAAATAAATACATATGGACTAGGATATATAAATCAACATCAAACATATGAATACACGAAAAGAAGTTTCTAAGAAGCTATGAGTATTTCAATTTTGAAATTTCTTTTACAGTAAATTTTTTGTTGTACTTCTATAACTTTTGACCTAATTCAGATACATATTTACGATGTTTTTCCTGATGAAAATGGATACTAAGAATTAATATCTGGAAATTTATCTATGGAACGTCGATCTAGCTGTTAAGGTGTAATATCTAAATATTAATATCCAGATATTGAAGCTTTATATGTGGAAATTAAATGTTAATATCTACATATTACACTTTAAGGTTCGGAAGATTATAAGCAGTGTGGGAGCCATTACTAGAAGAAAAAACAATGCGACTAATACAATGCAAATATCATTATATAATTTTACGCTTACACGTAGTGTGTTGTATGCAAGTGAGACCTGGACGTGTAGTGCAGACATTACGTGTATTAGATATGTATCTTTTTTGAAAATTAAGTATATAACAAAATATTATTGCCTTTTACCCTCAATTTTGATGTTAAAAAAGACTCTAAATTTTTTACTTCCGGCATGGAGGCAAACACTTGTATATTTTTTAAAAAAGATGCACAAGAACAGTTTTTTTTTCAAATAACTCGTCTCTGGTGCAAACAAAAATCGTACTTTTCAGACTTTCTTAAATTCTAAAGTTCTAGCTGATCCTACGTAAAAGTGGTGGATAGGCGGGTCGACCAGGTCATCGGAAGAATAATATTATGCCCTGCCATAACACCAGCAAGAGACGGCATATGCCAACTCACTTCACTTTGTCTATTGCTGAGGGGAAAACAATAGCACGGAATGCACGGGAATAATCTTTTGATAATCTTTTTTTTGTTGATATCTTCATGAAAACTATTTTTTATATCTATTGTATTATTTTGTTAAACAGTTTTTAAAAAATTCAACTTATTTTTTAAATACACTCCTAGCGAGAAATTATTTTTTTACGAAGCTATTAACAAAATAAAGTTTAGTCTCATGCATTTGATGCTATGGTTCCCCCTCTCAGCACTTCATGAAGTGAAGTTAGCTGACGATGAAGTGAAAGTTCCTGATAACGGGTAGCGTTACAGTTCCAAGCGTAGCAGGTAACCTTTGCTACCCGAGAATAGTCACATTCCAGTAACATTGGTCGAAATTGGCCCGCATTTACGATGCTTGCCGCCGCGCCGGATACCGCATTCATGGCATCACCGGCAATTGTTACTGGCACAATTGTCAAATATTACCCGCTACGCTTGTAACATGTGACTATTTTGAGTGCGAAATATGTTGTCACTAAGTCTCTCATGTACCCAGTACCGATGACTTCTACGGAATACGGGTACAAACCTATAGAGGCAGTTGCGGACAACGGTCCAGGGATTATCCCGAAAGAGAAACCTCCACAAAGCCAAGCCGTAAACTACATGCCAAAGGTTGCATGGTACCAGGGAGTGGTGTTCCGTACAGTGTCTCTAGGATTCCGTATCACCTCCTAGGGTAAGGAGACCTTAACCCCGTACGCGGGGCTCGGCGTAGGCATACCGAATCCTCCTCTAGCTCCTCGTGAAGGGACAGAATTGTTAGTGCCGTTCTTTTTATGGGAATATTTGCGGGCGAAGACAACGGATATGATGCAACAAAGAAGGCGAAATATTAGGCAGTCAAGGTGGCCAGAAGAGAAAAATTGGAAGAAGTCCTAAGTCGACTCAAAAGGTGAGTTGATAGAGCACAAACGATACCAGAGGGTGTCCTGATCATACCAGCGAAGGGATAAAAGTGAAGCCTGAAGAGTTAGAGGTCCAGTTCGGTGGATTGCCGAGTAAGCAGGTGGACGACTACTACCGAATGCTACCGATGTCATGGCTATGGCCATGTTGCGGTAAATTTCCAAGCAAAGGATAGAGGAAATGCCAACTGGAAATGCGGCGAAGAGGATCACCTGGCCTTGACATGCACAAAAAGGTCCCGTTGCTACCTTTGCGCAGAGCGGAACAATGGCGACAGTAATGTGGTCCATATTCCTGGCTCTACGAGACTACATGAACATGGCGCTGTCGAGATTCATGTCGAACATCAGCGTCGGTTCAAAGAAGCAGCGTCTCGCGTATCGAGAGCATGTACTGTACCATCTCGGCTGCAGCAGTAATGGTGGTTGCTAGAGTAATATCCATTGACTTGCTCGTGAAGGAGCGAAAGAATATGTATATAGTTAAAATTTTGTCATAAGGACAACCACGGGATTTCACCGGGAGCGCCGTAACGTGTCCTCTGTCCACGGAACTACTCTAAATGAATAGAGGAGTACCGCGACGGCAAGCATGTTCGTTGCAGGTACTTTGTTCCTCGCCGACATTTCGGAAGACTAAATCTGTCGGATAAGACGTTTGTATCTACATCTGAGAGCATCCCTTATAGATGTTGCGTCCTGAATGCGGCTTTGTGGCACATCCAGGTATGTATAGGTCTGTCCAGTGCCAAGGTGTCGTATAGCGCATCTGTCGACGAGCTTGAGGTCCTTGGCGCTTTTTTCTAACCCAAACTCTACTCCAATCTCCTGAGTGTATTCTTGGACAATCTCTAGAGCTAGATGTAATTGCTCTTTATTTCATCCATTCAAAATACATAAGTGATCTTATGCTTTCGATTTACAGGTTTCCCACAAAAGTACACTTGGGAATCGCAAAGTGCGAGAACAAAGCCTGAGAGCCGCATAGCTGCGACTAACATGCTTGCCGTCCAGGTTCTGCTCTACTCTTTTGGGGTGGTTGAATGGACGAAGAACGAGCTTACGGTCCTTGATATCGCCACACGTAAGATCATGCATATGCATAAGAGCTTCTGTATTAATTCATCCGATCCAATTATATATCTCACGTTACATGGGCGAAGCACGTGCTCAGCAACTGCGGTATTTTAACCGAATTATCTCGGATTCAGCGTACATCGTCGCAAATGGAAGAGCTCCTCTCCTAACAATGGTCAGAAAACACTCGATGATTGGTGAAGGAGTGTTTCTTTATGAAGCCGCGGAACAGGCAGCCGAGACCTTTGGACTGAATCTTAACATCAGAAGTGAGGAAAGTAAATTAATCTAGATGCATCACTTCTAAAAGCCTTCCGGCAACAGATACGCGTCAATAAAATGCACAGAAACTTTTACAGAAATTTAGATCAGACCTTGTCGAAGAAGCTAACGTTTGTTTCTCAAATCATCTGTACGTAATTCAGGTACAGAGAATTTCATTTTCGCGTGCTACCCGAGTGACACTCAGGAGGGAACGACGTATCTCTACAGAGACAATACGGATCTGAGAGTGCTTCAAGACTATCTTTTTAGCTTCGAGGAAGATAGAGTCAACTATCCTGGCAATGCTCTGCAGGACTTCAAGAAACGAATTGTATTCGTGATAGAATAATCGGCTCCGGCCGACTGCAACATCACTACCAAGGAGAAGAAAAAGGAAGCGAGGTATCGAGAATTTATAAGATAACTGAGGCAACTGTACCCAGAATATTCAATTAAAATAATTGTTCTTGTGATCGATTCACTCGGAGGAGTGAAGTTATCACTGGACTGTCATCCTTGGGTCGCTCCGTGTCCTTAAGACACACGGGTGACCAGAAATTCTTATAGCCTAGGCAAAATAAACATATGCATATTTTTTTTTGTTTTGCTGCAATCTTTTTTCAGCTCTCGAAAAGCTATTGTTCCTCTTATGGAGTTTAACACGTAAAAATACAACTTCTTTTTAAAACTCAACTTTGGATAATAAGTTATGAGCCAATTTATTTAATCTTGGAGTTATTTGTTCTCCGAAATTTCAAGATATATTTTGTCAACTTTTCATATTTTAGAAATATTATGTAACAATTTTACAACAAGGAGAATTCTACCAAAATTGCAATATTTGCCGACTTATCGCAAGCTTTAGTTAAGTTTATGTGAAGTGAAATTTTTACAGAGTATACTTTAAGCCTCTCAAAATAAATCGGGAAAAGAACAACTAAAATGGTCAAAGATTTACATGAAAAAAAGGGATTTGAAAAATGGAGAATAAATAATAATTTTACTTTAAGTTCGCCCGTAGGTTAACAAGTGAATCATTAATGTGAGTGCAATAAACCGCTCCGAGTCGAATTTTTTTGGTGACTCGAAATACAAAGTGACCCTAATGGGAGTGGCAGAACAATAAGACCTCAAGGATCAAGTAATGATCTTTGAGGGTATAGGTCTCTAGGTAAAATAAAACTGAAGGCTTATCATAAGACCAAAAGACGAATGGATCAACTCAGCACACAGATAGGCTGGGCAAGACAGTACTCGTCGCGCATTCGGTGTGTGATTGACTACATAACATCTGGCAGGAATTTTACTGCGAATTGAACTGCGAATCCGTCATCACACACTTAAAAAGTCAAAGCTGCTGACCATCAGGCAGCATATTGTTCACAGAATACACGACAGGTGGGTCAGAAAAAATTAACAGTTTTTCTCCGACCCATCTCGAAACTTTTAGGACCCTCCAGTTACTGTCAACCACCTGCCTAAACCAGAGAAGGTCGATGCATTTTGGAGAAAAGTCTACGAAGTCCAGCATCCACTGAAAGAAAGCCCAAAGAACACCAATAGCTTCAAGGAGCTGTGCAGTGCCCTCATCAAACTTGAGAAGGAAAGCCCATCTATCACTACCAAGGAGGTGAAAAAAGTAGTAACAGGCATGAAGAACTATTCTGCTGCTATTCTGACCCTAAGAATTGCAGGCCAATAACTTGTCTGAACACGCTGTATAAGATCTTCACAGCTGTCCTAAGTGATAGGGTTGTTCACACAATCGGACCTATGTGAAGAGAGATGTACGAGCAACGCGGCTCAAAGAAAACCGTAGCAGGATGTCCGGAGAACCTGCTAATCGATAGATGTGTCGGCTAAGACGCAGCATCCTACCAGCGCTACATATCGATGGCCTGGATGGACTATCTAAACGATTTTGTATTATTGGAGTAGAATAAAATGCGTTCTTTTTATCGATATTACTTGAAATCGTAAGAAGCTGAATTTCTAAAAATTGGCCTTTATCTAGTTGTCATTCTCATATCTTCAAATAATCTTATGTTTTAATTCGTCTTAATATACAGCTTAATTATTTCAGTTAAAAAGTACATAAGCCGTTAATTGTTTGATTAGCAAGGTATTTTTTGTATATAGTTCAAACAACAGTCTGTCAATCTTATAGAAAATATTTGTTCGGATTTTAGTGAATAACATTTCAACAACAAAATATAATTAAAGATACGAAAATTGTCTAGTTTTCATTTATTTATATCATACTTGAAGTGTGACCCTAAGTAATTAAACATTTATTTCTGAATGTGATATTTTTTTTTTAATTTAGATCCGAAATGATACGTAGGAAGGAAAAAAAGCATCTTTCTCGGCTAAATAAAATTCAGTAGGTTAAAATTCAACCATTTTTTTTTTTTTGAAAGAGTCAGGCATGCAACAATAATTATAATTAAATTGATCTTACCAATAGTAGGATAGAAGAAAGATGGACGGTATTGACATAGCAAGTTGAAATCCATACCACGTTCGGGTCAAATAAGAAATTAAAGGAAGCATTAAATGTCCTAATATGAAAGGTAAATGAAACAGCACAGATAAAATAGGTCGCCACTTTGGTCCACAGATTTCCATCACTAGAACAATGTTTTTCTTATGTAGTAATACCCAATTTTCCAGGCGCGGATCCAGAGAAGTGTCCTGTGGGGGGGGGGGGCAGAAAATTATATACACATGCTGTATCCATATACCATTTTACACATTTAATATTATATTATATATTTTGCAATCTTCCAAATATTAATTAACAATTTTAAATCATTTTTGCCATAATGAAATTTTATACTTTTTATAGCTTTTCTTCATTTCTCAGTGAAAAAGAAAAAATTGAAGGTAAGTCAGAAAATCCTGGGTGGGGCGATCGTCGTTTTGCCACCATTGTAGATCCGCGCCTGCAATTTTCAGTCCACTGAGAAATTGTCAGTACTAACCAATATTAAATTTTGATTTAGTTTGGAAACAAAAACAGCTATGTCAAGTTTTGATAATTGATTATCACTTTATTATGGTCTCACAAATTTCCCAGTGAAATATATTATGTAACATTTAAAAAAAGACTTACGTATAACGAAACTTGCAACCATTGTACCACCAGTAGCTATTGCTGAAATTAACTTTAATGGCAGAAATAGTTCATACCAAGGCACAAAGGCACATAGAATTCCTGATAAGGATTGCAATGTTACGGCGACAACCAGAGGAATTTTTCGTCCAATTCTGAAATCGTCGCAAGAGTTTTCAGTTTTGCTTAAAATGCACAAAAATAAATCTTGGGTCATTTTATTTTTCAAAGCGTCTCAAATCTGTATATTACAACATTTTTTCACACACTTTCTTGTTAAAACGATCAATTCAGTACAATATATCATTTCGCTTCATTCAATATTAACATACATACATATTCATGTTTTTATTCAAAATTTAATCATTAATTTTAGTTGGCATTATTAGATTTTATTTTATTGATGAAGTATATTCCACAACCTAGCTCTCAGAGTTGTAGTCGAGGTCGAAATTGATAGAAGTTAGCCCACCAAAAGTTACCAATTCATTTGTAGCGAAAGAAATGAAAGAAAATCTCTTGATCGATTGGTTGAAAAAATGCAGAGGGGTGAGAGAACTGTCAAACATGCGTCAAATATGTTACTCAAACCACGTGTGGTAGGAAGTTTCATTTGTTTATCTAAAAACGAATTGGTTATATTTGATACACTAATTTTTATCTCGACTTCAAATTTGAGAATTAGGTTTTGGAATATAACCCTGGGTCTCTAGCCCTGTTTAAGGGGATAGGCTGGTTGATTTTTTTTAAAGAATCAAAAAAAATTTTTTTTCATTTTTGGGTAGTAAAATGATCTAGAAATACGTTTCAATCGGTTTGGAAGGTTTTCAAGGTCGAGAGCTGGCTGAAAAGAGGGGGCAAATGGAAGGTGCGAGCTCGCTAGATGGCAGTCTATCGAGTGTGAAGGTTTTGTATTGGAGTGTGAAAGTGCCGAACATAACATGGATAGAAAAGGAAGCAGAAAAATTATCCGAAGACCTGGTAATCGTGAACGGAAACGATTCTTTCGTGGTAATCAAAACACAACAGGCAGAAATACAATTGTAACGCGTTTTTCTCAAAACAGCATTTTTTGACATGTTGAACTCGATTTCTTGAGAACCACTTGTTCGATTTAGTTAAATTTTGGAGGGCTTACTTATTACATGTTTAGCTATCGTCCGTAGCGGAATTAGAAAAATTTATAATTATTTAACAAAGTTCTGAACAATTTAAGCTACAAAAAAGAGGTCAAAAAATTAAAAAGCCCGCCATTTTTTTTCCATGAAATTTTTGTATTCCGTTTTCTATTGATATAAGATTTGTACTTATACACGTAAAAAAATTGAGCTTCTAATTTTAATTATACCTACTTGGAAATAAAAATATTTGAAAATAACTTCAAAACAACCAGCCTACCCCCTTAAATGAAATTTAAAAAAAAATGAGGATCTCTGATGATTGTTGAAGCCGGTTAGGTTCTAAATTCAGTTTCCCTGATTTTCAGAATTCACTAAATATTATAAATAATATCCCAGAATTTTCTAAATCTTCCAATATATATATGCTTTCATGAATAGAGTGGATTGCTGCTTATAGGGGCGCTTGAAACAGGGCTAGAGCAGTTTAGATCTTAGTCCCGGAAGGCAGTAGGATCCCGATCTCCAAACTACTGGGATTCACTTTGAAATTTTCGGTGCTCAAAACTGGGTTCGAAATCCGAATTTTTCTACACATTTGAAATGGAATGCCCCTTATACTCGACTTTCTATTTTTTTAAGGACATTGGAACCAGGACCCAAAACCTCAAAATTATATTGCCTCATTTTACTCCATAAATACTAGAATTACATGTTTTTTAGATATTTAGTGCTTATTCCTATTTTAAGTCAAATCCGTATTTCGAGTGAAAAATTGGCTAAATTCAATAATTTTTAGTAAAACTTTTTTTCTGGATCCTATCCCGAGCATAAAAGAAAAACTTTTCACACAAAACAGGAAAAGGCGCTAACTGTCATAAAAAGATGTAATTCTAGTATTTATGGAGTAAAATGAGGCAATTCAATTTTGAGCTGGGGTCCGGGTTTCAACGCCCTTAAATTTAGCACTTTTCCCATGGAACTCCTAAACTTCAATTCCATAGTGCCCGTATTTCAAATACAAATTTTATTATTATTTTTTACTTTTAAGAGTGCCTCGCTCAAATTCCATATTTTTAGATGTGGTTTTATTATTTTCGTTATTTATCATTAGATTATAAGTATCTATGTAATTGCCACTTTAGTATTTCAAGTTTCCCTTTATAATGTTTCTTGAAGTTAAGACAAATTTAGGAGATTTTAGTTTTTTAAATTAAGAAAACTTTTGGAAAATTCAGGTACAACTCTCAAACTTTTGAGTTAAAAATTACTGCATTTTCCCATACTGTTATCTAAACTTTACTGGTAATAGGTTTGTTTCCAAAGTCAGATATCACTCTTCCAATGAATGGATCTTATAGTTTATAAAGCACACCGCACCAAATACATTGAAAAAAAGTCTCCGTGGATTTTTCTGAATTTTGGATATGTTGTAGATATTGACATCCCCGATAAAAAGTTCTCATGCCAAAAAGTCGAACAATGGACAGTTTTTCGTTCGTATCGCAACAAAGGTCGCTTTTCGTGCACGCTAGAGTAGATGTACCGAAACTCGAGGACTGTTTGGCGCCACGCTCGGGAATCATGTACAACTCATTGCCACATTGATATTTTGTACTTTAGGACCCCCTCATCGATAATATACGTGTCTGAAAGTTGACAGAAAAATACTTTTTCGTTGGTGTTGCGTCCAAAGTCGCTTTTCGTGCATACTAAAGGAGACATACCGACACTCGAGAGACGGTTTGGCGCCACGCTCAGGGATCATGCCCAATTCTGTGCCTCTCTGATATTTTGTAGTTTAGGACCTCCTGATCGATAATATACGTGTCTAAACGCCGAGAGAAGAATACATTTTCGTTGCTGTTGCGTCCAAACTCGCTTTTCATGTATGCTAACAGAGACATACCGACACTCGAGGATGGTTTGGCGCCACGCTCAGGGATCATACCCAACTCTGTACCTCATTAATATTCTGTAGCTTGGAACCCCCTGATCGATAATATACGTGTCTGAAGGTCGAGAGAAGAATACTTTTTCGTGTGTGTTGCGTCCAAAGCGGCTTTTCGTTCATACTCAAGGAGACATACCGACACTCGAGGACGGTTTGACGCCACGCTCAGGGATCATGCCCAATTCTGTGCCTGTTTGATATTTTGTAGTTTGGGACTCCCTGATCGATAATATACGGGTCACATGTCTTGCTATATAATCCTCTCTCGTTATTGCATCAAGCCCTATATTTTGTGGAACAAATCTTAGCATCAGCGATTGTCTAATTGTAGCAACTGCTATACTCGTAGCTTGCCTGCTTGAATACCGAAATATGACCTTCAGACATAAACATTATCGATCAGAGGGTCCTTAACTACATAATATCAAAGAGGTACAGAAGTGGGCATGATCCCTGAGCGTGGCGCCAAACCGTCCTCGAGTGTCAATATGTTTCCTTTAGTGTGCGCGCCTTCAATTTTTAATAATTTTTTTCTGTTGAACGACTGAACAGAAAAAAAATTTAGAACGCACCTTGAGTGTAGATTAAAATTATGTATTAAAACATTATTTTATCTAAAATTGCGAAACAACCCTATTTGATAAAGAATTTCACGTTTCTGGTACATATACACTGAAGATACAAAATTACTGGGTCTAAGGAAATTCGTTTCTTTGGTTTATTTTCTTCGTACCAAGAACTTAGTTTCTTTGAATCTGTTTTGCACACCCTAAGAAATATTTCATCATTTAAATTAAATCCACTCTTTAAAGTTATAAATACGTATTTAAATTAAGTAATTCATCCATGTGTGGATCGAATAATTTAGGTTTCTTTTAATGAAAGAAATATTTTTTCCAGGTAATTAATAATAATTATTCATCAAACTGACAAAAATATTTATCCGATGCTAAGAGTTGACACGATTGCTGTAATTAAATAAGTATATACATATTAAAATATTTTTAAAAAGGTAAATATTATATTGATCTAGTTCATAGGAAGAAATCGTCATTTGAATATACAATCTGCAATAGATTAATTCGAACAAATATTTGTTTGAACATCGGAAATACTTTTTAAAATAAATACACTTGGATTTCGTTTGAATAAATATATTTTTTTTTATCAAAAATGTTGGCATGTTTGTTTTAATTGTACATTTATTTAAGTAAAATCAACATTTGTTTGAATGAAATGTTCATTGAATCTATTGGAAAAACGTGTATTTAGTTCATGAAAAAGAAATGGATCATCCTAAATAAATATTTCTTTCGATAGTGAATTTCTGATTTGCAATTTTCAGTAGTTCATGACAAGTGCTGCTAGGTTCACTGACGTTGCGGACTAAATAAAATTTGGTATCTTTTAACACTTGAGCTCCAATAGAAACCTGTAGACACCTAAAAGGATTCTTTTGGAGACGTTGAAGAGGACAATATGAAGGCGCATTCACAAACAAACCGCTTGCAAAGTGGGCTTGGTAAGTTAGGGATCGGTTTACAGTTATCGACCGATGACCTGAGACAAAAAGTTTCTTGCATATGAATACGCCTTTATGATTACAAGTTTACTACATAACCTGCAAATGATATTTGTCAAGTCATTATATCTATTCTAATTGCGATAATATTTTGTACTTTTATTCTCTTCATTAAATTATGTCCATCAGAGTTCGGTTAAATGTGTACTTCAAGGTAAAAGTTGTATTATTAATTAGATAAAATGTCGAAGTGAGCAAAGCGAAAAATAGGTTCTTTGGAAACAGGCTCTATTAAAATTTGATTCCATTAGGCCTCTTCAGCGAGGGAAATTTGGACATTTTACTCCCGAACCACATGTCTCGCTTCCACCACCACGAATCTCTACTCAGCTAAAAGAGTTCGGGGAGGTGATTACTCTCGTGTTACAGAGTGGGGACTTCAGTACCTTAGAGGTACTTATAATAATACATTTCCGGATTTAGTTAACCTTCTAAAAGTCGAGGGTTACAGTACATCGTAAATGGAATTATATATGACATATAAATATATGCCTTTCAACATGTCATGCTTTTTTCTATTTATACAAGTATTATAATCAATATTATTAATTTAGAAATTATAATACTATTAATTATTAGTTTAGGAATTATATTACTGATAATTAATCATTTTAATACTGAACAATCCTTTCATTAAGAGGAGATATTAAAATATAATAATATGATGTATATTTTTACAAATATATGTTTTACACCATGTCATGCTTTTCTCTGTTAATACTTTAAGTATGATTCTTTACTTGATAATTGATAAATCAATCTTCTTTCTGTAACAAATAAATATTCTACCATGATCAAAAAGTACCCGGAATTTCCCATTCAAACAAACCGCGCTTGAGATATCGTCAAAACATTTTTTTTCTAGGTTGGTACATCTGTCGTTTGGCGCTCAAACTGTAATGCTCGAGTTTAGTGAGCAGGAAAATTTAAATAACGGATTTCGACCCAACGATGTCCTTCTTGGGTTCTGCAACTGGTAAGGCAGGGTTCTACTGCAATGGACTAAAGTCCGCCTCGCGTCGCACTGAAATTAAAATTTATTTTTTAAGGGATCTGAATTAAGACTCAAAATTGCTCGGATACTGAGTTTTTATTTTAAAAGTGCTCGTTTCGACCGTTCTCGAAAGACTGCCCGTTACTTCCGGTTCTACTACCCTCCATGGTCCTGCTGCCCCTTTGCTCCCACCATTCCTGCTTTTCCTCCACTAACTCTACTTTCAGAGGGCTGGCCCTCGCTGCATCTCTTCTTGGTTTGCTTTTGCCTCACCCTATCCCTAGACTCCTCCTATTCTAACGCCTTTTCCTTCCTCCCTTTATACTTATGTTTTCCTAATCCTACGTCTTCCTAAGAGTTACACATTTTTCGTTATTAAAACTAATTTTAAAAAAATCTATGCTAAGTTTTGAATCAACATTGCTCCAAGTCTAAATCTCGTCGGTGCTCATAATTAACCTGTGCTTTCTTCAACTCTCTTTTCAAATTTGATAATTAAAACATTTTAATATTGTAATATTCTATATACCTAATTTGATTACATTTTACATTTTCCAAAACTCTTTTGTATTCTAACCTACTTGCAGTCTGTCTCGCCTTATTATTACATTAAATCGATTTATCATACATAGCTCTTGCAATACATATCTATATGTATATTTATGATTATTATTATTATTTACTTTTTATTTACTAGAAATTCGATGTACTTAAAAAGTATTGATTAATTATTTCTACTCATGCAACTATTTTTCACTCCCGTTGCCTTTTTACAAATTTATAGTATCGCTCATTTTCTGAGTCCTTCTGCCACATTTGGTGCCACATGGGTCGCCGCACGCTATCACCCCCTGGCCTTCAGAGTCCTTGACAATAGAGCTGTTTCATTTTCAAATATTTGAGGGCTCAAGTTTCAGACGCGTCGGAATAATCTCTCGTCCCTTCGATTTTACGATCCCTTTCATAAACTGACCCACCCTCCAAAAAAAGGCCTGATTGAGAATTGAAAGTGCGTCTAAACTCTTAGGTCTAAAGCGTATTTCCTGTTTCTGCTATAAATTCTTTTCCCAAAATTGCCTTTTGTTTAATTGTATTGCTTTCATATGCCTTGCAGACCAACCTCTTGATAAACGTGCCACTCGGCTCTTTTGACTCAGCGCACCCATAAACTTTTACTGCGTAATTTTCTTGTCCCGATTTGCGCTCCTTTCAAGACTCTGTTTTTATGATCGTGGGAATTTTCTACTTGGACTCTTCCTTTGAGTGAAAAAGAGAGGATTTTTAAAACTATAAATTGGAGAGCTAATTAAAATCATTGAATTGATCGAGATTTTGAAATCTCCCGCGCTGTATCGAGGCGCCTATATATGTAGATTCTGGAATCATTACAACCTCCCCTTATCAAAAGGATGTTTTCATAAAACATCCTTTTCCCATGTGAAAACAGATGAAAGAGAATGAACGGTAAATAATGAGTGCTGGTTCGAGGCGTTAAAACAATTAGAACTCTACTATAGAGGAATAACACCTGAGTCCAGGTCAAGATGACGTGGAAAAGGGAAGAAAGAGACAAAAAAGGGGGGGCACAGTAAATCCGATCGGCGGACCGAACGAACGGAGCGGATACGCTACAGCGTATCCTCACAGTATCCACATCGTATCCTCTCCGTATCATGCAAGAAAAACTCATTAACAAAGGAAGATGAACATTTCACTTGTTGAAATTCGGATTCTACGTGAAATTTTGAGTTAAAAGGTCACGGAGTAATCGCAATAGTTTTTCTTGCAACATTAAAAACTTAAAAAATATATAATACTTATCGATAACGTGGGCTGAAGGCGACTTCAAACGCATCGTCGACGGATAATGCCTATTAACTGCTACTGAACGACGATGCGTTTGAAGTCGCCTTCAGCGCACGTCATCGATAAGTATTATATTTCTTAAAAGTTTTTAATGTTGCAAGAAAAATTCTTGCGATTACTCTGTGACCTTTTAACTCAAAATTTCACGTAGAATCCGAATTTCAACAAGTGAAATGTTAATCTTTCTTTTTTAATGAGTTTTTCTTGCATGATACGGAGAGGATACGATGTGGATACTATAAGGATACGCTGTAGCGTATACGTTCCGTTCGTTCGGTCCGCCAGGGATGGTATAGAAGAGAACGTAGAGTTATTGTCCAGGAGCCTAGTCAAGCGAAAGAACTGGTTTTAGGCAGTTCAGGGTTAAAAAAGGGGAGTGACGCGTGCCATCGTTTCCACTCTTGTAAAATCCCAGAGTGCTCGAGCCGACGCGACGTTACGTTCACTGAACGTCCTAATAGGAACAAAAGAATCGAATCAACAAGTTTTGTCAATTTATAATTAATGTTTAAAATATTTTTACTCATGGTACCCATATATTTTCTCTTCTGATATCAGAAACGCTTTAACGAATCCACATTTTCATAAGCTTCGACCTCTTCCCCATCCCGTCACGCCTAGCGCGATAATACATGTTCTTATGTACCCTCGCGCGGCACGACCTCTATGAACCGACCACGTTCCGCCTCGCGGATCGCGCGTTATAAATCGAGTAATCCTGAAGGCGAAAGATCGATTACCGAGCGCCATGTTTCATCGTTCCGTCTGTAAACTCTTAAAAATGCATGCTTTAATTTGTTCATATGAACTATTTTTACTTTATCCCGACTTATTTGCAATTCGACATTTAAATCGTTAAGAAATTTATTTATTGATATGGTCCATCATGGTGGTCCTCCAATTTACCAATTCGTGTTTCTTTCAAGAAGTGAACATGCTGCCCTTCTTGAAAATCTAATTTATTTAGTTTTCTGTCGTCAAAATATTTGATTCGCTCCTTTGCCGCCCCCAATCTACCATGAGCCATGGATTGCGTTTCAGATATTCGATTAAAAAGGTCATCAACGTATCCTACATAGAGCCTGGGGACAGTTTCGTCGGCAAATTCAGATGGGATTCTCGCTGGCCGTCCGAAAATTAATTCGTGGGGGGTCACGCCGGTTGAGAAGTGTTTCTTTGTATTAAAGGAAAATATTGCAAAAGACAACCAATCATCCCAATTAGATTCGCCGCAATAATGGTGAAAATATTCTATGAAATTATGGTGGCTTCTTTCGAGCGCTCCCAGGGATTGAGGGTGATAAGCAGTCGACTTGTATTGTTTGATTTTGAAGATTTTGGCAAAATCAGCCATTATTTCGCTAACAAATTTAGAACTTATCAACGGGATCGCCCCCGAATATTTAGAAAGAAAATCCTGCCAGGTGAGAATGTACCTGTTTCCCATCTCCGCCACGGGCAACGGTCCTACGATATCCATTTAGAATTTTTCAAACGATCTAGTGGGGGTATCAGTAATTTTCATAGGCAGTTTTGTTTTCACTCTGACTAATTTTTTCTTTTGATTCTTGCGTATGTCGCTTTTACGCCCCTATGACCGCCTACTGTAGAGTCGTAGTTTTCTGCAAGTATGGTCGAACGCTCGGACTCATCTGGGATCGTAATTTCGCCGATGCATACGGTAATTTCATAATTTTCGGCACCAAAGCAAGTTCTAAGTATAGTTTCGCCCTGGTTCCACCGCAACATTCCTAATCCATTACCATTTTTAGCAATACTAAAAGATTTGATCCATAGGTCTTGCGTCGCTTGCTTTAAGGTGTCTATTGTTAATTCCAAATCCCTAAAGTTAACCCCGTCCTCGAATCTTTCTTTTATAAACAGGTGAAAAATGTAATTTTGTCCGTTTTGCGTGGCTATCACCAGTCCCAAGTCGGGGGTTTCGTTCTTTAGATCACTAAGTCTGAAAGCTTGAGCTTCCAATAGATCTCAATTTATCGAGCACGTCGGTACGCAGTCTACGTGCATAAAATTAATTAACTTGTCATTTCGTAGCCACAACTTCTCCGGACTGATTTTTAACAAAGGTTTCATCAAAGAAAAAAAAAAAATATATATATATTTGTTTCGGCTTAATTCAAGGTTCGCGACGCGTAGGCTACCGGCAAATCTTTTCCTATTGGGCCCTGACTAAGCACGGCGCCGAGAGCGTATCCAGATGCATCGGTAGTTATTATAAAGGGACGAGTGAAATCTGAGTATTGGGTAGTGGATAGAATTTCGCTTAATATGTTGAAGGCCTCCTGCTGTCCTGTTCCCCAATAGAAAGAAGATTGTTTTAGCAGTTGTGTTAAAGGTTTAGCTAATTTTGCGAATTCAGGAATAAATCGACGGTAGTACCCTGCTAACCCGAGAAATTTTTTAATGTTCTTTTTATTTTTGGGCTGAGGGAAATTTTTTACAGCTTCAACCTTCCTGAGATCAGGTTTTACCCCGTTTTCGGAAATTACATGACCGAGATACGTTATTTTTTTCCGGAGAAACCTCGCTAAAAGTTTTTTAAATTCAATACAGTGTTCTTCGAGAGAACTGCTATAGGTAACGATGTCATCCATATACCTGTACACGAACATTTCTATCCCCTACAATCCGGAGAGTACTCGATCCATGAGTCTCTGGAAAGTATCCGGGGCGTTTTTCAGACCGAAGGGCATTCTATTGAACTTGTAGTGTCCAAAAGGGGTTGGAAAGGCCGTTTTGTGTCTATCTTCGGGCTCTACTTCGATTTGATGGAACCCGGAAGCGAGATCTAGCACCGAAAAATATTTTTCTCCACCTAACTGGTCTAAAATATCGGTGATATTAGGGAGGGGATAGGCGTCGCCGATAGTTTCTCATTCAGGGCGCGCTAATTGATCACCATCCGCCATTTTTTTGTTCCTTCATAATCAGATCTTTTGGGAACAATCCAAACTGGACAGTTGTAAGGGGATTTGGAAGGGAGAATGCTTTTATTTTCGATCAGCTCTTTACATTGTTTATTTACTTCGTCTCTGTGTTCGGGAGTAAATCTATGAGGTCTTTCGTGCACGGTTTCTTAGTCTACTGTCGTTATGTTATGTTTCACTTCGGTCGTGCTAGTCAATTTGTCACCGGGTAATTTAAATTGATGCAAAAAGTCTTTAAAAATGTTCATTAAACTGTCTTGTTGTTCGCAGCCAGTCTAAGTGCTGATTTTGAACGGGATTCATCATCGTTTTGAGATTAAGGGGCTGTTCGGGGGGGGGGGGGGGATTTACGGTGTCGAAATCTTCCAAGGTTACTGGGGGAATTGTAAGATCGATATCCTCGGTGGTAGAATTCACGCAAAAGGCACTAATGCAACCATGCTTCTGAGAAACCAACGATTCGCCTAAAAATATTCCGGGCCCAGCCTGAATTCGCGAAAGGTACCCTTCCGCCAACTCGAGGTTCTCAACTGGGAGGCAGATTAATTGTCGTGTTCTCTCTAGGAGTCTCACCGTTTTTCCTCTGCGAAGAGGGATGGTCCCTAACCAACCACCTTGTACTATTGGAAACGTGTTTGAAAATACATAGAACATAATTTTGACTCCATTTATTATTATTTCTGCTTCTCCTATAATTTTTATCTTTCCCGAACCGATTCCAAAAATGTCACATTCATTTGCGCGATTTATTTGAACATTAGACTTTATTTCTTTGATTTTTATTACGTTAATTTCCGCTTACGTATCTAAGACACGTTTTCAAGTTTTCTTTCTTAAAATTTTTACTTCCAAAAGACACTATCGGTGATTGAGTTTTGTGAGAGGGGTTAATTATGAAGATGGTTCGTTTTCGTGACGCTTTTTCATCAACGATCCCGACTTTGCGTCGACAAGTCGATAACTTTACTCGTTTAAATTATGCGCATTTCAATGGCCAGGCGTTGGTTTGTCTTTTCGTCTGCAGTTCGACGTAGTGAGACCCGTTATTTTGCAGTATTCGCAGAATTGTGTGGACGGAAGAGGCTCGCGATTGGAACATTGATTTGAATAATGACTGGGTTTTCCGCAAGCGTAACATGTTACATCGTTGATTCGGTCGGGCCATTCACGTGCAGTGTTGCCCTCCTTGCGGCACACAAAACACTTCCTTTTTTCGCTTTCGCGCCTGTCGTTTCTTTGGGGAGAACACGAGAATAATGACCGACTTTGTTACGAGTGAAGCAAGTTACCCTGATATCGAATCTTCTATCATGACCAACCTCATTTCTCCTTTCTTCCGCTCGATTTTCTATGCGATCGCCTCCAACACTGCCCGCGGCACTCAAAAAGGCCGCGCCACGGTATGGCGCGAATCTACTCGAACCTCCCTCGTTTCTACCCTCCCTCGAGTGCTCGTTTTGAGCTTCACGCCTAAGAGTCGATTGATATTTGGCCTCCCACTCTGCCCCCGAGCTCCGTTAATCGCGTCTTGAAGCGATACCGGTCTCTGTAATTTCACTTTAATTTCTAATCTTCCATCCAGTCCTCGGACAAAATTTTCAAGTGCCATTTCGCAAGCAGAACGTATCATTCCGTATGCTACTTCCGGCGAATTTTGCTGTTCAGTTGCCTCGATCAACTGTTTCATGATGGCACTGACTCGGACCCCGTATTCAAACACGTTCTCACCCGGTTTCTGCATAACTGTGCTAAGCATTGCGTTTAATTGACCCAGATTTTGATAAGGGGAAAAAGCTAATTTTACGCTCGTAAGAAGCTCTTCTAAGGACCTAATCTCCCTATCTTACAAATAGGCATCCGCGCTTCCGGTTATTCTCGATCTAATTAATCTGAGAAGCAAAGGTCTTTCGGAAGGCTGAACCGAATCTCTGGCAAACAAACAGTCGCGTACGAATTTGTTAGTCGGGATATTGTATCCATCGTAACTCTTCGGGATAAACTCTAACGCGGATCTGAAGTTAATGTAATTTCTAGATTTACGCGTCCTGAGCGTTCCTCGGCCGCTCGGGTCGAGGGCGAGGGCGAATCGACGGACAGGGGTCCGTGGGGAAGATTCATAATCATCGAGGGCCGCGCGTAATCGTGCATGTTCTGGTCACTTGAGCGCGTTCACTAATATCGTTTGATTACGCGTTTCCGATGATCTCCTCTCTATCCGCGTTTGGGCGACATCACTCGGATCCATCGCGTTTGTTCGTAATCTATCGATTCTGATTTTAATTTATCCCTTTAAAATTAACTAATTGCTATTTTACCTAAAGGACTCTGGGAAGACCCTTCAGCCACATTTGGTGCCACATGGGTCGCCGCACGCTATCACCCCCAGGCCTCCAGAGTCCTTGACAATAAAGCTGTTTCATTTCAAAATATTTGAGGGCTCAAGTTTCAGAAGCGTCGGAATAATCTCTCGTCCCTTCGATTTTACGATCCCTTTCATAAACTGACCCACCCTGCAAAAAAAAGGCCTGATTGAGAATTGAAAGTGCGTCTAAACTCTTAGGTCTAAAGTGTATTTCCTGTTTTTGCTATAAATTCTTTTCCCAAAATTGCCTTTCGTTTAATTTTATTGCTTTAATATGCCTTGCGGACCAGCCTCTTGGGAAACGTGCCATTAGACTCTTTTGACTTCGCCACCCATAAAATTGTAGTGCGTAATTTTCTTGTCCCGATTTCCGCTTCTTTAAAAACTCTGTTTTTATGATTGTGGGAATTTTCTACTTGGGCTCTTTCTTTGAGTGAAAAGAACAGACGATTTTTAAAACTAGGAATTGGAGAGCTAATTAAAATCATTGAATTGATTGAGATTTTGAAATCTCCCGCGGTGTATCGAGGCGCCTCTATATGTAGATTCTGGAATCATTACAAAACATCTGTTTGAGCGCCATCTGTCAGGAGTTTGTGCGTGATAGCTTTGTAAACAAGTCATTGTTTGTTGTTTTCTGCGAATTTTGCAATGTCGAATTTAATTGAGCAAAGAGTTTGCCTGAAATTTTGTGTTTCTAACAAAATATCATGTGCAGAAGCGTTGAAAATGTTAACGGTAGCGTACGGAGACTCGACAATGTCGAAAAAACAAGCGTGCGAGTGGCATAAAGAGTTTAAAGCGGGCCGTACCGCGGTTGATGATTTGCCTCCTTCCAGTCAGGGAGATAGCAGCTGATCTTGGTGTCTCGTTCAGATCGGAGCAGAGCGCTATGCACGATGTTTTGGGCATGACGCGAGTTGAAGCTTTTATACCGTTCCGTAAGCTTCGTATTCACCTGACATGGCTCCTTGTGACTTGTTCCTATTCCCACGACTCAAGTAACCACTTCGCGGAGAGCGTTTTGAGGCGATAAAGGAGAATTCGCAGAAGGAGCTGAAGGCGATTCCAAAATCGGCATATGAAAAGTGTTTTGAAGATTGGAAGAAGCGTTGGAATATGTGTATTGCTTGCAATGGAAATTACTTCGAAGAAAATAAAATGAATATCGATGAATAATTGAACCGTTTTCGTTTTATTGAAGAATTCCGGGTACTTTTTGATCATAAGGTACATATCATTTTGGGTTCAAACTGCAGAGCTTAAAGCTGAGTAGAGATTCGTGGTGGTGGAAACGAGATATGTGGCTCGTGAATAAAAATGCCGAAATTTCCCCTCGCCGAAGACCCCTGTAGAGGTCCAAATAGAAACTTCTTTGGACCCAATTCATCGTTATGGGTTCATTTTCAGCAAGAGCGGTTCCTTTCTGTTGCAGCGGATTTGGAACCAAAAATTAGTTCTAATGGAAACCTCAGCTTTGCTTTTGTGTGATACTACTATGCTATTTTGAGAATTTGTGCTTATCCCATGAAAATAAAAAAATATTACTATTCAAATAATATTAACTTATATACCATTAAGCTATTTCCCTTTCGGCGAGCCTCTAGGGGTAAGCGTGACACTACCCGATTCGGGTAGTGTTTCTAGGTGGATAGTTTCTTGTAGTAAATAACTACAAGTGTGGGCTCACCACACCCATGGCCGCCAACAGCAACGCAGTAGTATCAGACGGTCACCCATCCAAGTACTAACCGCGCCCAACATTGCTTAACTTCAGTGATCTAACGGGAACTGGTGTTTCCAGCGTGGTATGGCCGTTGCCATTATAATTTTTATTATTACATTGAACTTCTGAGCAAATTTTTCATTAAAATTTTTGTATTTTAACTATTCAATTTTTTAAAGAATAGTGCTATTTTTTAGTCAATAGAATATTTATTTCGTTTTAAGCTTCGTTTTACTTCATATGAAAACCCCATTTCTTTATTACCAAGAAATATTTAGTAAAATTTAGGGTACTGTTATTTCTTTCAACCTAGAGATCTTCAAGGGAGAGTTGAGACATGGGGAACTCCAATTCTTATTGGTGCCGCTGTACCGGAACTAGTGTACTTTTCACTGATTTTTAGTTGGTGCGAGTTTCAAATCATAATTTTAGTCACAGGAGGATCTAATACAGAATAGATACAACATACGAATATTATAAATTATTCGGAAGGCAATAATATTTACTCTAGAAAACACATACTTTAAAATATTCAGAAACAAAGGAATTAATATAAAAAAATACTTTTCAAACTTTTCGCGCCCCATGAAAATATAAAAATTCGGGTACAGCCGCGACCATTAAATAGTAAGTAAGTAAGTTAGACCTAGGGTCGGTTCCACCAACCTCGATTAAAAAGTTAATCCTTCGTTAAACCTAGTTACGCGTTCCACCACTTTTTAGCGGCCGGTTAACTCGCGTTAACCACAGTTAAATCTAACCGGTCAAAATTGATCGGTTAAGGCGACTTAATCGTCCTCTAACCTAAAAACTGCAGTGTCGTTGTGAAATATGGAGTTTTTGGAAGAAGTTCTGAGATTGTCTGATGACGAAGTCGAAGAAGATGTTTTTGAATTTATATGTGATATATTAATATATCACGAACAAAACATACACCAACATTCACTTTTTTTAGGTTAGTGTAGACACGAGCATGGCGTGAACCTTACCTGGATTTGGCGCGCACGGACATATTGCTTTGCTTTCCACTCGACCGACGGGTAGCCAATCACACGAATGATTTAAAGTAAAATAGGAGTTACTTCGAAACGACTATCTGGTTAGCTAACCGCGCCCACTAAAAATGTGGTGGAACGCACAACAGGATAATCCAAGCTTAACTATGGCGTTAACTTTAACCCGCCGTCAGTTAACCACTGATTTAACCGAGTTTGGTGGAACCGGCCCCTAGTAAGTGACATTTGCCATTGTGACTACTTTGAGGTACACTGGTATACTTTCATGGAAAAATAACCTCTACGGGCAATGTCTCTTACTATGTTTTTGCGTCGGATAGCAGTTCAATCATTTCTTTGAATGAAGTAAATTTTCTTTTATCCAAGATTTTTTTCTCAGTGTAATGATTGACGTATATTGAGAATTTTCCAAATAATTTTACGATACTACCACAACTTAAAAATTCATAATATTTGAAGTTAAAACATACCTGTCAGCTACAATGCTAAATACCATGTTACCTATCAATACTCCAAGCATTGTACATGACTGAACAACATTTGCTAATTGTGATCGATCACAAACAAGATTCCACTGAAAAAAAAAACTGATGTCATACATTCACGTAATTTATATAAAATCATACAGTATGCATAAGGTATTAGGCCACACCATTTTCGAAAATTGTAAACCAAAAATGACGCATAACTTTAGTAAGACCTGATGTACTTGAAGTGTCAGTTCCGCGGTCCCACCAGGTCGCAAGCCGCATGTGAAAAAAGATCGTATGCAACTTTGAAAAAAATAATGAACGACGTGAGCCACATAAACCCGTCAAGTAATAGTATGAATATAGCCTAAAAATAATTATTTTTTTCTATTTTTGATTTATAATTAAAAATTTTTTTATGAATTATGGAAACTTTTTATTTTCTTGAATATTTTTGTAAAGTAAGTGGGTTACGATCTTCTAAATACTTAACCCTACAATTTAATTTTTTCTTCTCCTGTAAAACTTAATTTTAGTGGTTTACGACATCATACGACTAGAAGGACCAATATGAAGTTGGTATAATCAATATATCTTTTATGAAAATTGAAAATGTATATATATATATATATATATATATATATATAGATCTATATATGGTTGCAATGTGGTCGGGGGGCCCGTGAGGTCCCACCCCTGGCGCTCAAGCTATACAGGGTGTTTTTTTTTAACTTGAGACAACGAAATATCTCAAAAAATACGCATCCTACGGAAAACATGTCTGGAATAAAAACTTTTTATTTTCGAGGGGGAAAAAAGATTTGCTAAAATTTACCCCACCCCCACCCCCACAGGAGGCAGGGGTCGGGGTAACTTTGTAATTTCAAATGGCAACCCCAATTTTTTATCACAGATTCAGATTCTCCTTTACGAAATACGTAAGTTTTATTCGGAAAATTTGTTTCGATTCGCGATAGATGGCGCTTCAATTGCGAAAAATGAAATTGTTGACACTACTTTTAGCTCTACCCAGGAATAACAACGCGGACGTAGTAGTTGTCTATTCCCTTCGGGGTGCTTAATTTCGGTGAGTACCCTTGCCTCTCACCATCCATCGGGGTGCTTGATTTCGGTGAGTCCCCTTGCCTCTCACCACAGGGATCCTTGATTTTGATTAATTATTTTACAATAAGTGCTCAAAATGGTGTCCTCGCACTTCGATGCACTTGTTAATCCGAGCTTTGAAAGATTCC